>CM045890.1:6340056-6455056 GCA_025169545.1 Anguilla japonica | reverse complement strand
GGCGCTCGGGCAAACAGGCAGGCAGAAAAAAAGGGAGAGATTATTGGAGGGACCTGCTTGGAGAAGAGCTGAGCTGAGAGAAGAACTTACTCAGAGGAGAGGGGACGGGGGGGGGGGGGGGGGGGGGGGGGAGTTCGGACGCGGGATGCGTGGCGGGCGCGGGATTAATTTGGCAGTGCCGTCGGGGTGCACCAGTCCTGGCCGGGTCAGGGGGGGTGGGGTACGCCCCCCGGGTCGGGGGCAGTAGACCATGATTCTGCCGCTGGTCCTGAAGCTGCTGACCGAGCTGCTCCTCTCCGACCCTCCTCTTCCTCATCCTCATCCTCATCCTCGCCCTCCCGCCGCTGGAATGGCGCTCGACGCGGGACCCCGTGGCCGGTGGCGCTGGGACGGGGGCCGCCGAGGCCTCCCGCTAACGGGGGAGAGGTGAGGGGGACAGGGCCCGGGGGGGGGCCTGGGGGGGGGGGGGGGGGGGGAGGGGATGGTGAGGACGAAAGAGGGGAGACAGGAGGCGAGAGACAGTGTGGAGGGATAGAGAGGGAGATAAGTTGAGTGAGGGAGGGAGGGAGGGAGGGGGGGGGGAAAAGGAGGAGGTTTTGGGTTAGAGAGAACATCATTCCTGGAGAGATATCTCGCAGATCAAGCCTGTTTCAGGCTGCGGTATTTTGGAAGACTGTGGAGATGATGCAGCTTTTAGTTAAGGTTGCTAGGGAACTTTAAATGTGCAAATATTTGGCTCTGATGGTATTGATGATATTGTCCCACATGCCGGACTGACCTCGGTTCTGTACACAAAGGCACACACACTTTGCTGAACAGTTGTGCTCAGTAAGAGATATTTATGAAGTGCGTAAGAATTGCGAGGCGGCTAGATGTTAAATTGCCCGTGCTGCACTTTGCGCTGAAGGCTCTGTCCCTGTGTTGTTCTGAGCAGAAAGTTCCATTACACAAACTGTTTAGGTTCGGCGATTCGAGGGAGCTGTCCGGAGCTCTTCAGCCAAAGCTAAGGGATTAGCACAGAGCGTGAGGCGCGCGTTGGAGCGAACGCGTCTGGACTGTTTCTTTTTGGCCGACGGGAAGACACAGTCACTTTCTGAGGCTGGGGTAGACGTGCCCCGGCTGTCTGAACAGCACGTGCCCTGAGAGAGACTGGGAGGCTGTGTCTCTCGCTCCTGCTGTGGTTGCACTGCCATCTGTTTAAACTGCCCCTTTTTACTGTTTGTTTGTCCCTTGTAAGGTGTGAGGTCACAAATGCGCGATTGGAAATGTGTGATCTTGAACTGAAAGTTCTGATGCCTTCTGATGTCACAGTCGCTGCTGGTAACCCGAGCGCCACGGAGTTCTAGAACACTGATCTGAGTTCTGAAGAAAACCTCTTTTGCTCTTCAAGGGGTTAAATACCATTTCTCAGGGCTGCTTGCACGTAGCATAGCCATGCTGTGTGTTGTCCCGGGGGGGTAATTATTGAAGTGAGGTCGTGCCTCAACGACCGTGACCAACCTGGGATTCAAGCCCCAATTTGAGCCCTGAATCACTGCATTTCAAGTCCAGTCACGCATTGCTGTGTTACTGATGCAGTGGTACAAAGCCAAGCTTCTGGAACACAGTTGCAGGCAGATACAGACCATGCTAATGTGTGGAAACCCAGGGTGGGAGGTGTCCTGGATCAGACAGGTGTGTGGGTCATGTGATCTTTGTACCCTCAGTATTCGCACAGTTGTCTTCTTCTGCCAGTGGTCTCTTCATTTGATGGCATTTGAGTGACAACATAGGTGGGGTTTGGGTGGGGGGGGGGCATCAGATTGCCATTGTGGGGCTGTTGAGACTGTGATCATGGATGAGGGTGGGGTGTGTGTCGGGGGGGGGTGGTGCAGAGATTTAGGACCAGGGGGGAGGGAGGGGGTTGAGATATCAGCCTTTGGGGGAGGCATGGCCCCCCAGGCCCTACTTAATTTCCACCTATGAGTGAGAGAATGAAGAAGAAAGAATGGTGTCGGGGGGGGCAAGTCACTTCTGTCACCACGCTTTCTCCATACAACTCTTTGTCTCTATCATTACCTTGTCCATCTAGCCCGAGCCTATGCACTGTATCGGACGACGTATATCACTGCACTGAGGGGAACTTCCGACTGAGCCTCACAGGCTTCCGTAGTTCAGGCCAAATTGGTGATCCAATCTCTATCTGTAACCGTTTGTGCTTTCGCCCATCTGTATTAAAAAAAACACAATTCTACACAGCAATAGAGTGGTCTTCAAAGTGGCTGAGGTGATGTCCTTTTCATAATCATATCAGACGCAGACTTTACCAATAAATGCCAACCATTTATGCCTCTTATGGCGGGAGTGTTATCAAGTTTTAAGACTTTTTAAAATCATAATAAATATCCCAGTTGTCAGCCAAAGTGTGCATGTGAATTTATTTATGGGAATTACCAGCCAGATATGAAATCTATTTCATATCAGTTGTTAAGATGGACCCCCAAGCCCCATAAATATATTTACTTAATTATCTGCTTTTAAATTGCCCATTCTGGATGCCTTGTCCTATTCCAATTAAACTTTGTAAAGAACATAAATAAATTAAAATTAAATTCATTATGGATAAATAAATTATTCAGTATTCCAAATCTGCATTAAAACAGTGGCCAAATTAGCATAAGTGAAAGCATATTAGCGACATCGGCTTCATAAGTGTTGTTCTTCTGTCTGTATTGTTGCATTTGAGATTGAGTATGTTAATGACAATTTTCAGTTGTCAACACAACAGTGAAATTCTTAATTGGTTGATTCTAATTGACTACATTTGTTTACCCACTATATTATCTCTGTTCCCTGGTTAGTACAGCTAATTCTGAAGCCATATTTGTCTTTGAGGATCTTTTTTTTTTTTTTTCACCGGAGTTGCCAATGTAGTCTGAGTATCCATATTAATTGAATTGAATGCATCTTCAAAATTCTGAAGTGTGTGCTTTTGCATGTCATTGCGTAGTGACAGATGTACATCAATATTTGAATGAGAAAATGCGAACATTTCTTTTATATATTCATGAAAAATTCATTGCTGAGGAAGTCCATCGGCATACTGTTCCTATATTTAATGTGTGTAAAGTGCTTAGGAGGCATCTTGTATAAATAGCAAAGTTAATGTAGCTTCACTCACTCAAGTGAGTTGTGTTTCCTACCGCGTGGGGTTGCTGGTTTGAATCCTAGAATGGGCACAGCTGTTGCACTGAAAAGTGAAGAAGGACACCGTGTGTCCACATCTGCTGCCTTCTATGGGAATGACTGCTCGGGTGCCTTTGGCAGTCAATCGTGGCGTGCAGCAGTTTGTCTGCAAAACATTTGTTTCCTTGGAAGTTATAAATAAAGTTTTCTTTATAATAAAAAAATAGGATTTTTCTTCAAGGGAAAGTCAGACTCGGGGACGCCACGTCTGATCACAAATGCGTGATTAGGATGTGAGTGGACCTTAAATGTTTTTAGAGCTCCGATGCTAATTTTATTAGCATTAATTTATTAGCTTTAACCTGGAAGAGTGCTAAGCCGATCAGGGCTGGCTCTAATCTAATTGTAGGCAAAAATTTCTTTGAAGGCCCCCTTTTTTGAGTTATATCCTACCTAGGCATGTAAACAGATGAGGCCCCTCCAGACAGACGGGGCTCCTCCATACTGTTGAGGCCCCTGACGGGGCTCCTCCATACTGTTGAGGCCCCTGCAGTCAGTTGAGGCCCATTCATACAGATGGGGCCTCTCTACACAGTTGGGGCCCCTCCAGACAGACGGGGCCCCTACATACAGATGGGGCCCCTCTATACAGATGAGGCCCCTCCAGACAGACAGGGCCCCTCCATACAGATGGGTCCTCTCCACACAGATGGGGACCCTCCATACAGTTGAGGCCCCTCCAGAGAGATGGGGCCCCTCACACAGATTAGGGCCCCTCAATACAGATGGGGCCCCTCCAGTCAGTTGAGGCGCCGGGCGATCTCCTGTGCCAGGAACCGGCTCTGACGGTGAATGCTGATGCAGGCAGGCAGGCAGCGGTAGATCACAAGACGCAGTGCGAGTCACTAACAGACTCGTGATCGCGTTTGCGGGAGAGAGAGACGGAGAGCGTGATGAGTTATAGACAAGTTTTGTTTTTGCCAGCGAGGCCCTCGACGTGCGGATGAGTCATGCGTTCCGAAGCGGCACGGCGCCCGGGTCCGCGGGGCGCGTTCGCAAAAAGAGGTTCCCGGACCACGGAGGGAAGTTTTTCGAGAGCGCTCTCTAACGGGCGACGGACGCGGAAGCGAGAGGCGATAGGCATCGCGTCCGTCCCGCCGACGTCCCTGAAAAACTCTTTGATTCGGTTGAAAGGCCTCTCATCATCAGCAGCTGTCCCCTCACGGGATATGGCCATAAACCCGCTCCAGATTATATCACTGCATACTGATGCTGCTGTGAATATTTCTCTTTATCTTTGTGTTTAAAATTGTGTGCTTGCCTGCATATGCTTTTTCTCCTCTGCGTGTGTGCGTGTGTGTGTGTGCGTGCGTGTGCATGCGTTGCGTGCATGTGTGTGTGAATGGGTGTGTGAGTGTGTGTACGCGCGCGCGCGTGTGTGTGTGCCTGTGTGTGTGCGCGTGTATTTGCGTGCGTGTGTGTGTATGCGCCTGTGTATGCGTGCGTGCATGCGGGCGTGTGCGTGTGTGCCTGTGTGTGTGCGCGTGTATTTGCGTGTGTGTGTGTGTATGCGTGTGAGTATGTGTGTGTGTGTGCCTGTGTATTTGTGTGTGTGTGTGTGCGCGTGTGCCCAAAGGGGAAAAAAAAGGAGGTGAGAGATGGTAGTTGGATCCTCTGAATGTTTTATACACGTTGTCAAACGGGAGATGAATTTCACCTTCAATAAGAGGCCGTTGGTGTGCGTACCCAAAGAGGAAAGTCCGCCTGGGGCTGCTGATGATTTTTCAAGTCTCTCCGTTTTGCACTTGCACTCGTGGAAGAGCGGTATCTGCGCGAGTGAGAAGGGAGACAACGTTCGTGGAAAAGGCGTAAAAAACACACGACTTTGCACCGAGGACATGTTTGAGCGCAACAGGTCGTTCTTCCGACGTGTTTCTGATGTCTGATGTCTCTTCACGTGAAACGGCGGGAGACTCCAGCAGGCTCGTAGGACTCGATGTGTTCTTTGCCCCTGGGCAAAGGCAGAACACAACAGAAAATCAAAACCAGTCAAACCGAAGCAAAAAAAAAAAAGAAGAAGAAGAGTGCAGGGCTGCAGTCGCAAAGAATAATCTGCTCTCGTCTTTGGGTTCTCACAGCGAAGTGTTAAAATGTCATCGCGTCCGTGAGGACAGGGCGCAGGCTCCTGTTGGATTTTAATTCGGCTGGCGCTATGCGTGACCCTTCCTACGCGTCGCTGTCCTGCGAGAGCTCGCTCTAAAAGCCTCACCTGCTCCCTCTGCATGTCGACAACCCTGCCAAGAATCTCTTTTTCATTTTTTGTATGCCGTAAATGTCAGTTCCTGGCTCGCGTTTTCCCAGAAAATGACCGGAGGTGATTAGGGCGTGTCTCTGGCCGTGCCAAGGACCAATGGAAGCTCACAGTGCTCGCCCTGAACAGATGTCTGTCAATGAGCGGCACGAATCACAGCGAAAGCAAAATTGTTCACACAGGTGTCGATCTCACGCTTGCAATTAGCCGTTTAAGGTGTGAGGTCACAAATATGCAATTAGAATGTTCTTAAGGTCAACGTTCCAATGCTGATGTAACAGTCACCACTGGTTAAAATTGTAACCAATGGAGTTCTAGAACACTGACTTGACAGACTAGACTTGACACTACTGGTCCCTTGAAAGGGTTCGTTGGGGAGCAAGAGGGATCCAGGGAATGCCTTCACCTGTCCATCTGCAAGGAACCATTGATGTTTGATTGTTCAGGTATAATAATGCGTTTTTATCTGTTTTAGCGTAGTGTCACTCAGATGGCGAGGGCGGGGGGGTGGGGGTGGGGGGGGGGGGCAGTTGATGGGGCACCTGAGACCCCGTCTATGGCAGCTGTGTAATTTGTAAAGCCCTCCAACACAATTACTCAGCCCTCAGCTGTGTGGCAATGGGGTAGAACGACATGGTGGCTCGTTACACACTGGCGTATAACCCACCCAGATTATTATGGGATGTTGCAGCGATGGAACATATTACGAATATGATTGTGTGTCCCAAATTGTGGAATAAAGCACAGGACCACCAGGCTTATCCTAGATAATGCCTGTCAATAAATTAGTAATATTATTTTTTTATTTGATTGAGGATATTTGCTGGCTGTATCGCTGTATGTACTGACTGATATGATACTAGGTGTATGACTTTCAGCTGCAATCCTACCAGTGGAACGTTTCCACTGTTCAGTGGCACCGACGAGTGATTTTGATGTTTCATTTCAATGCTGTGCATGGTAATCAGAGTCTGCGTGTTTCGAGTCTGTGGTAAAATATTCTTGTGTTTTTTTGTGGCGTCGGGGTATTTATGTGTGGCTTTGTGTTATCAGGCTGCGAAATTTGCCCCCTGTGTATATTGCTGATTATTTGTATTATGAGCCATTGTCTCTCAAGTCATCCTGAATAAGATAAGCTTTCCAGTTGATTGAGTGAAATGAAATTTTAAAAATTGAAATAAATAATATCAGTCTGCTGTGATGATTTACTGGATGTCGCTGAGAGACTTCGCATTTCTTATCCGCTCGAGTTCAAAAAGAGGGGGCAGAGATTCGGGGATTTAAGCGTGTGAATGAGGATTCTCTCCTTTCAAATGCTCAATCATGTCGAAAGTAAGATCAGTTACAGCCCTTATGAAAGAGTTTTTGGGGCTTGGCAGTATTGTTATGTACTCAACCTTTAGAAAGATTAATTTTGTCACTCGGGTTTCTGTATTGAATTCAACGGTATCAGTATGATTTCAATTAATTGAATTCGGAAGAGGGCTGTGACTGTTAATCAGTGGAATTATGATTGTTTATCAGTTGAATTGTGTCATAGTTCTTTTAGTTTTCATATTTTTGTCATTGATATCGGTAAGCAGCCTGCGGGTCATCACAGGTGTGAGTGACTGCGTGATTGCATGATTGCAGCGGTGAAAATACAGAGGGCTGTTTGTGTCTATGAGATCCAGCTGATCTTGGGCTTCAATCGCGGCGTTAATGAGAAACAAGCTCCGCCTCTCAGATTGTGGAGGATGCCCCAGAGTAATTGAAGGGAAGGATGCCAGGCAGTAGTAATCGCAAACAGATTGAAGAGGAAACTCAGGATGAGCTCCCCCAACAGGGAAGCACAGTGTGTCTTTAATTCTTTACGGAAGCTTCATCTTTTTGGACTGGCATGGGCAGAAGCATGAGCTCAAACACAGCCTGGCCCTTTCCGTGACCTCACCTTGACCTTTCAGTGACCTTACCCTGACCCTTCCGTGACCCTCCACCCTGACCTAGTCTGAGATATTCAGGGATTTGAAGAAAGGGCAGGCTGCTTGACAGTGTTTGGCAGAGAGCGGGGAGGGGGTTGATGGAGGGGTGAAGGGCTTGAGGGGGGTTTGGCTTCAGTATCCCATTAACGTTTTTGTTTCCGAGCCAAGATACTAAGGAGGAGAAGAAGAAAAAAAACTATGCAATTAAAAATTTTGGAGTAGTTGACGAGGAACTGAATTAAGAGGAGGAATCCCCCCCCCCCCCCCCCCCCAGGCTAAATCTTAATCAAGTGGAATGTCCTGCCCTCTCTCTTTATCCTTGCATTAGCCTATTAGAAAGAGTGCGGGCCGCGTTTATTGTCCAACCAGAGGACATCGAAAACTTCTGGAATCTTCCGTTCATTTTTCAGTTGAGACCCAGTGTCTCAATGTGACTTCCCTGTATAAATAAAGATTTGAAGAGTTGAATTAACACTGTCAGAGTTGAATTGACATCGTCAGAGTTGAATTGACACTGTTAGAGTTGAATTAACATTGTCAGAGTTTAATTAACACTGTTAGAGTTGAATTAACATTGTCAAGTTGAATTAACACTGAGTTGAATTATCACTGTTAGGGTTGAATTAACATTGTCAGAGTTGAATTAACACTGTTAGAGTTAATTAACACTGTCAGAGTTGAATTAACACTGGACATTTTACTCTGCGTCAGCAGTGCTCTCTAGTGCTTTTAGCGGCACCCATGATGAGCAGTCTCACAGACCGCTAAAAAACTTTTCCCCACGAACTGACCTTTTTACGCCATGTTGGATTTTAGTTCCCCTCCTGCCTTTTTTTTATATATCCCTTTTTAATTAGTCCCTAGTGGCCCATAAAAATGAAAAGCAATTGCTATTTGTTGTTTTTATAATTCCATATATAATAGCCTGGGGCTCCTGTGTCGTAAATTGGCGCATTGGTTTTTTTTGCATTGCATCAGTAATTACATTAATTGAATGCACATGTAAATGATAACTTTGTCATCTTTTTGGGTCGTTAATAAATAACTAATAAATGCTAAACTGTGGTGGTAGTGCTGCCTCTCCTCTCCAAGGGCAGAGGACCCAGACGCTTTTAGCAAATGGTAATGATTCTGCAGCATTACTGGTCTGTTTTGTTAGTAGTACTGCGCAAACACACTTAGACCGCCCCCCCCCCCCCCCCCCCCCCCCCCCCCCCCCCCCCCCCCCTGTCAAAACTCTTAAGCTCATCGCCAGCATTTCCAGTGCGTGTTCTTTCAGCGTGTAGTCATACTGTATGTATGCAGATGTGTTGATCTGTGTAGAGCAGAGGTGGACAGTGAGGGCCATGTGTGTCTCTGGAGTTTATGCCATCTTCTGCTTTTTGTCATTGATATTTTAGCAACATTTTTCAACAGGTTCACGACTGGCAGTTGAAGATAGTTCCTGTTTCCTAACATGGAACACCTTGTTGTGACGTAATCTACAGTTAAATGATCATAACGGTAGCTAGTTAACTACTGTAGCTAGTCAGCTAATTAACTAGCTAATTTGACCAGTGTGTGGAGACACTGTTCACTTCACACACTGTAGTGAGTGGAGTCACTGTTCTCTTTACACACTGTGGTGTGTGGAGACACTGTTGACTTTACACACTAGTATGGAGACGTTGTTCACTTTACTATCCGAGGTGTGGAGACACTGTCCACTTTACACACTGCAGTGTGTACACTGTCTCTGGCCACTTTTGTGGCCCTTCCCAAAATAGCCTAAATAAAATATTAATTTGTGATGTTTATTAGTCTCTTACTGGCCCTCAGGGGTGCCAAAGCTTTGAGATATTTTTGGCAGCAGTTGTGATGAGGTTTAAGTGTTTAAGAGAAAGGCAGGTTGAACCTTCCAGGTTTTTCTATCATGTGAACTGTTGCATTTCCCATAAATCTCTTCTAGATATGGGTAAATTTCTGGTGTATTTGTATAATGGGTGGGTATTTGCTTTATTAAATCGTAATAGATCCTCTGTACTGCACAGTACTGCAGGAAATGCTACATCGTTTATTCAAAAGAGCATTAAAAATGTATTCAACATCTGTATGTCTAATAATGGGAGAAACGTTTTTATTACGGTCTCTTAAGAGGACATGAAAAGCCTCTGAACACACCAGTGCACGTCCATCCATCATTTTGATTTGTGTGTTTTGCTCATCGCCACAGCGAAGGCAGCTGAGTTGCAGGAGACATCTGTTATAACAGAACAGATAATAATGTCTATTTCTGTCTCTCTATGAAAGTTATTTTTTTTTTTTTTGTTATTTCAAAAGGTCACCAGCTTGTAATGAAATTAAGCATTTGTAACAATAAGTCTGTTCCTCTGTGGGTTTGTTATCAGTGGGGCGAAAAGGACAATCCAGACAGAGGGACTGTGGTGCATGTGAGTGTGTGTGTGTGTGTGTGTGTGTGTGTGTGTGTGTGTGTGTGTGTGTGTGAGTGTGTGTGTGTGTGTGTGTGTGTGTGTGTGAGTGTGTGTGTGAGTGAGTGTGTGTGTGACTGTGTGTGTGGGTGTGTGTGTGTGTGCGCGCATGTGTGTTTACATGTGTGTTTGTGTATGTGTGAGTGTTTTTGTGTGTGTGTGTGTGGGTGTGTGTGTGTGTGTGTATGTGTATATATATGTTTGTGTGTTTGTGAGTGTGTGGGTGTGTGTGTGTGTGCACGTGTGTTTTGTGTGTTTGTGTATGTGTGTGTGTTTGTGCATGTCTGTGTGCCTGTCTGTGTGTGCGTGCGTACGTGTGCATGTACGCGCGTGTTCTGCACCGTGCCTGGATAGATGGAAATGTTAGCTTTTCTGTCAGTCGGTGGTCCGCAGGGGATCCTCTGCCCGAGAGGGAGGAGACGTGACTCCTCCATGTTTTACAGAACCCTCAGAACCAGGAGCAGAGCTCCGGGATGAGCAGCACACACAGGGCCCCATCGCTCTCTCACTTTCAATCCGCCCGCAGTCTCTCTCCGTACTGCTGTCAACACCTGCTTCGGTCTGGAGGCTTAACCCGAGGACAGCGTAGCATACGTAGCATCGCAGCTGGGACAGGAAGTAGCATTTTAGAACAATCCAGTTTGATGCGCCAGTTAAGTACCGAACCGCGTATGTGGACTCCGTGTCAAGTTATAATGACAGGGTGCACTGATGGTCATTTTTAGTGCGACTGAGGAACGCCCCCCCCCCCCCAATTTCTGTGCAAATGAGACACATGGTAAATGGTAAATGGACTGCATTTATATAGCGCTTTTATCCAAAGCGCTTTACAATTGCTGCCTTTCAATCACCAGAGCAGTTATGGGTTAGGTGTCTTGCTCAGGGACACTTCGACACGCCCAGGGCGGGGGGATTGAACCGGCAACCCTCCGACTGCCAGACAACCGCTCTTACCTCCTGAGCTATGTCGCCCCCACACATCCGGTGGTGTCACAAGCCGCCTTGTTTGATGCGAGTGAATTGTGAGGATGACGCTGAGGATTGCTGTTAGCATTGAAGCAGGACATCGTGATCCTGGCAGTGGATCCCATTGGCTGGCGAACGCGCTATAAGCATTAAGCAAGTGTTGTGTCTAAAATGCAGGCAGACATTTTAGCTCACTTGAGGGTGTGAACTACTGTGGAGGTTTCTTCATGCTCCTGTTGGCCTTCCTACTGTCTGGTCCTGTTTTTTCCTCAGGAATCCTTAATGCTTTGGGGCCTTGGGTCACTGTTCCTCTGTCCCGCAAATCCCCCCCCCCCCCCAAATGCGATGCCCCTGACCACGCCCCTCTGTGGCCCCTCCCCCCCCCTCTGTCTCCCAGGTGCTGTCGCTGGGCGCGGACGTGCTGCCGGAGTACAAGCTGCAGGCGCCGCGCATCCACAAGTGGACCATCCTGCACTACAGCCCCTTCAAGGCGGTGTGGGACTGGCTGATCCTGCTGCTGGTCATCTACACCGCCATCTTCACGCCATACTCCGCCGCCTTCCTGCTCAGCGACGAGGAGGAGGCGGCCATGCAGACCTGCGGCTACTCCTGCAGCCCGCTCAACGTGGTCGACCTCATCGTGGACATCATGTTCGTCATCGACATCGTCATCAACTTCCGCACCACCTACGTCAACGCCAACGATGAGGTGGTCAGCCAGCCCGGGCGCATCGCCGTGCACTACTTCAAGGGCTGGTTCCTCATTGACATGGTGGCCGCCATCCCCTTCGACCTGCTCATCTACCGCTCGGGAGAGGAGGTGAGGGGTCAGGCTGGGCGGAATGTGGCATCATGGGTAGTGTAGTTATCCCCTTCGACCTGCTCATCTACCGCTCGGGAGAGGAGGTGAGGGGTCAGGCTGGGCGGAATGCGGCATCATGGGTAGTGTAGTTATCCCCTTCGACCTGCTCATCTACCGCTCGGGAGAGGAGGTGAGGGGTCAGGCTGGGCGGAATGCGGCATCATGGGTAGTGTAGTTATCCCCTTTGACCTGCTCATCTACCGCTTGGGAGAGGAGGTGAGGGGTTAGGTTGGGTGGAATGTGTCATCGTGGGTAGTGTAGTTATCCCCTTCGACCTGCTCATCTACCGCTCGGGAGAGGAGGTGAGGGGTCAGGCTGGGCGGAATGCGGCATCATGGGTAGTGTAGTTATGCCTTTTGACCTGCTCATCTACCGCACCGGGGAGGAGGTGAGGGGTTAGGTTGGATGGAATGTGGCATCATGGGTAGTGTAGTTTTTCCCTTTGACCTGCTCATCTACCGCTCAGGAGAGGAGGTGAGGGGTCAGGCTGGGTGGAATGTGGCATCATGGGTAGTGTAGTTATGCCCTTTGACCTGCTCATCTACCGCACCAGGGAGGAGGTGAGGGGTCAGGTTTGGAGAAATGTGGCATCATGGGTAGTGTGGTTTGTTAACAGCACTTGAGGGTGAGCAAATGTGATACAGCCGCATGATACAACTGTTTGGGGGAATGGATCTTTGTTGTGATCCATTTCCTAAGTTTGAACGAACCGTGTAATTTATTTATCTTTGGAAGAATCAGTAGATTATTCAACTAATGATAAATAATCGACAAATCAGCTGACCGTCAAAATGTTTTTCTAATCAATTTGATAAAAATGTATTCCAGGAATTGCATTAGAGTAAATGTCATTCTAAATGTGAACATTAGAAATATGACTTTGGAATGGAACATTTAAAATCCATTTTAAAATGATTTGGGAGTGCTCTGAGAAATATACTGCCTCTGATTTAATGTAATGAACTCACCACTGGCTAAATAAAAGCCTAAATATGAGTGTGTATGATGCTATTGATGTAAACATTTTAATCTTTATTTGGGGTATAGTGCATTTCGTGGTCATGGCCTCTTTCCTATGCTATTAGCTGATGGAAACGAACCAAATCCTCGTGCCCTAATAGAAACAAAATCAAAGCCAAGCCAATGTTGTATATTAATTTTTGTCCCAGACATGAAGCTCTGCTCTATGCTCAACAGTGGGGGGAAAAAAAACGAGGATATTTAATTGCTTTGGTACATTTGTAATCTAGTATAAGTTTGCTTGTCTAGACCAGAAAAGCTTTTTAGAGCAGCACCCACTCAATTAAAAACTGCTTCATAATGTTTATTTAACCATTTTCATTAAACAGAAACACCAGGAGTCCCATAATTAGCAATGCTGAAGAATTACAGGCTGGATGGCAGCCTTAAATCGATTCCAGCTAAATAATTTTAACAGCAATTGTCCTGGTCCTATTAATCACTGACACATTCATTGTGGTAGCATTAGCCCGAACAATGTCAGCTGTTAGATTTAATTCCATTTAGAAGACAAAGCTACACAAGATCGGATGTCATGAATGTGTCATAAAAATGACTGAAATAGGAGGATGGTGTTTGAAAGCGCTCGCTTAGATTTGGGCTGATTTGCATGGTGGTCCTGCAGTGCATTGTGGGTAGGCAGCTGCCTCCTCCCTGCAAGTGACAAAACATTCCGCATTAAAATAAACTGACAGTTTTTTTTCCCCTCTCTGCTGACGGACAGAATTTGTCAGTGCCAGTATAATCAATGGAAATGACATCATCAAACCCGCCCAGCAAATAAAGTGACAGAGAGTATTAATTACCTTTAGAGTCTCCGTGGGGGGAACGGAATGACCTATGCGGGAGTCTACAGGTACATTCGTTATCTTGACGGGCGAGAGCTAACTGGAGGAGGAGCGTAATTGGTGGGAATGAACACATCGGGCAAACAAGGCGATAAATGAACAAGAGCGAGCGGATTTATGGCCTCCCGCGTGTCACTGTGCTCCCTGGGAATTATGGGAACTCCGGAGGGAGTTCCTAATTTCTGATTCCTCATTAAAATTCCGTCGCATCAGCGCAGAGATCCGCCCCCGTGACACAAACTTCCCGAGTGGAGATCAGCATATTTACCATGGGTCTATAATTATTTCATATTTCATATATCTTCCATATTTCATGCTGCTCTCTGAGTTATAGTAATACTTCTGTACGTGCGCACAGAAGAATATTCTGTCTGAAATCAACTCTCTGATTGGGGAATATTTTGTCCCTTTTGCACCATAATAAAGCGCCTTACGCTGATTTAACAGAAAAGTTGGCGGTCTGCTTCTCCAACCCCACAAAAGCTCTCTCTCATTTCTTCCACAACTGCTTTTGCTTGCATTCTCGTCTGATATTGTTTCTACTGTTGGGAGAGACACTAGAGAGTTTTTATCTGCTTGTTTTGTGACTTACTGTCTGGAGGTATGCATTGATTTTACTTCTTGCCCTAAGGGCCTCGTTCTTGAGCCCTTTGACTTAATAATAATTCACATGGA
This sequence comes from Anguilla japonica, assembly GCA_025169545.1. Lineage (NCBI taxonomy): Eukaryota > Metazoa > Chordata > Actinopteri > Anguilliformes > Anguillidae > Anguilla > Anguilla japonica. The sequence goes on along the minus strand of CM045890.1, from coordinate 6,440,780 downwards.
CACTGAAATTATTGGAATGAAACAGAAAAGGCTTCCCTCCGTGTATGAGAAGCGAAAGCTAAATAATTTACCCAATCGATGAATGGCTCAAAGCATCCTCTATGAGAGGTATTTCATTTGCTCCTGTCTGGTCGACGGCACAAGAAACAACTTTCCTTTGACCCTGCAGCCTTCACCATAATGATGCTGAAAATAAGAATTACTATTTTGGAAGTTTTTATTCCTTCTGCAGGTTTTATATGATTCATGGTATTGCACTGAATATTTTTTTTGTATTCACCTTTATGAGAAGTTACCTTAATGCGCCTTTAAAGATTCCTTGAGAGAATTACATGTGTGAGTATATGTTCATGTCTTTAGTATGTGTCTATCCACTGCATATGCTTTTTTAAGATCATAACAGACAGGATAATGAATTGCCCACCTGGGTAAATGTAAAAATCAGTGAACCGAGTTTAACCGAACATCTCTCCGCCTTCCTGACCCCTCCCCCTTTTTTTTCCCCAGACGACGACTCTGATTGGCCTGCTGAAGACGGCCCGGCTGCTGCGATTGGTGCGCGTGGCGCGGAAGCTGGACCGCTACTCTGAGTACGGCGCGGCGGTGCTCTTCCTGCTCATGTGCACCTTCGCGCTCATCGCCCACTGGCTGGCCTGCATCTGGTACGCCATCGGCAACGTGGAGCGCAACACGGACTCGCGCATCGGCTGGCTGGACTCGCTGGGCGAGCAGCTGGGCAAGCAGTACAACAACTCGGTGCCCGCCTCCGGCCCTCCATCAAGGACAAGTACGTGACGGCGCTCTACTTCACCTTCAGCAGCCTGACCAGCGTGGGCTTCGGCAACGTGTCGCCCAACACCAACTCCGAGAAGATCTTCTCCATCTGCGTCATGCTCATCGGCTGTGAGTGCCGCTTGTCCGCTTTTGGGGACCCCCCCCATCTGTCAGGGCCCTCGGAATCGGGGGGGGGGGGGGGGGGGGGGTTAGTACCATTCCAAGGGCCCTGAAAAAAAAATTCAGAAAAAAATATTAGGATACATTGGGGTGGCGGGGCCCGATGTGAGATCTGTCCTGTACTCTTCCCAATCAGCTGTGAGGTTGACGCATGAACCTGGCTGTGGTTGCAGACATTGGCCATTCCAAATTAGGGTGGGAATTAGACATGCTCAGCCCTACACTGTAACATTACAGATTATCCAGAGTGGCTTCCACAACGTTTATATAGCATTTACATTGCATCCATTTATACAGCTGGATATATACTGAAGCATGCAGGTTAAGTACCTTGCTCAAGGGTACAACAGCAGTGTCCTAGCCGGGAATCGAACCTGCGACCTTTAGGTTACAAGATCATCTCCTTACCCATTACACTACACTGCCTCCCCCCTGACGTGTGCTCTCTGGTCTCTGGGCAGCGCTGATGTACGCCAGCATCTTCGGGAACGTGTCGGCCATCATCCAGCGGCTGTACTCGGGCACGGCGCGCTACCACACGCAGATGCTGCGGGTTCGAGAGTTCATCCGCTTCCACCAGATCCCCAACCCGCTGCGCCAGCGCCTGGAGGAGTACTTCCAGCACGCGTGGTCCTACACCAACGGCATCGACATGAACGCGGTCAGTACCCCCCTGTGTCCCCCTCGCCCCCCCCCCCCCCCCCCCCAGCTTGCCTGGTCCTACACCAACGGCATCGACATGAACGCGGTCAGTACTCCCCCCGCATCCCCCTCGCCCCCCCCCCCCCCAGCACGCCTGGTCCTACACCAACGGCATCGACATGAACGCGGTCAGTACTCCCCCTGTGTCGCCCTCGCCCTCCCCCCCCCCCCCCAACACCCCCAGCACGCCTGGTCCTACACCAACGGCATCGACATGAACGCGGTCAGTACCCCCCCTGCGTCCCCTCGCCCCCCCCCCCCCCAACACCCCCAGCACGCGTGGTCCTACACCAACGGCATCGACATGAACGCGGTCAGTACCTGCCCTGCTCCCCATCCCCCCCCCACCAGCACGCCTGGTCCTACACCAACGGCATCGACATGAACGCGGTCAGTACCCCCCCCCTGTGTCCCCCTCGCCCCCCCCCCCCCCCCCAGCTCGCCTGGTTCTGCACCAACGGCATCAACGCGGTCATTTTATCTCTTGGAACCTTCAGCTTTTGACAGTGTTTTTTTTTTTGTTGTGTCATCATGAGACCCGGTGTCTCAGTGTCATTTCTCTGTATAAATAAAGTTTTTTATAAAACCGCTCAGGCTGTGCGTGTACCAGCTCAGCCTTGCGCAGATCGAATGTTCTCAAAACAAACAAAAATGACGCGGGGTGCGTTTGACCTAAAGTGATTGCTTTGCTTCCCACTCAGGAGTTTTTAAAAAAAATTATTTTATGACCTCACTTTCTGTTTGTAGGTTCATGCCTCTACTACTAATCCCAATTTTCCTATTTTCCTTTTGAAAGTTTTTCTAAAAAGTGCTATGTAAGAATATTTTATTCAATTTCAGTATAAAATGTCTCCAATAAACTGCATGATTAAGCACAGTGCGTTTTACTGCATGCAGTACTCTGATCTCACTCAGTGGTACAAATCAACCTGCTATGGTCACATTTTATCTGGAGTAGCAAAACATAAAATCTGTTTTCACTGAGCATTTCACTGAGGGCCACTGAGTTTCCTACATTTACAAAGAAAAAAAATATATAAAGCATTTAGTCAATATGAAAATGTTTTTTTAATTATTCAGTGGGTCCCTTATTAAATGCCATTGAGAAAAACTGGCTATAACTGGTTATAATTTGCCATTGAGTACACATTTTAATGAACAAATTAAATTTAATTCATTTAAGTATTCGTTCTCGGAAAATAAAATAAAAACATTAGCAGTCAACAGGTTTGCACATTAGACAAATGAGAACATTTAATTTGTTTAACGGTAATTTCATTCTTGCAGTCCCTGTCTACCAGCGGAAGGCCAGTTTCTCTGAAAAGGACACAGTATGCAAGCACATTGAGACACGAACCACGATTAAGCCCCCTTAATTGAAATTGGTTTTCAGTGTACTTAAACTGCAGCCCGATGTTCTGTGTCTTGTTTGGGGCAGGAGACAATTAACATGAACAGCAGGAAGGAGTGTTTTCTCTGGGATTCAGATGTAGAGCTTGTACGGATGGTGGATTAGTCTTTGTTAGCAACTTGGGTGGACAGTATGTGTTTACGATCAAAAATTATTTTCACCTATTTGACCAATTTGCCTACTTATGGCTACTTTAATCATTTAGTCATCCGTAAGTGTAATTCATTAATTGAGTTTTTTGTGAAGGAATAAGTAGCCTTTGTGCTATTTAGTCCTTAATGCTGATGTCACAAGCTGTGCTTGAATGTTCAGTTAAGATGAGAATGTTCAGTTTAATGTAATGTGGCATGATTTATGATTACCTAACCTGGGTGGACAGAAAAATGGGGGATTTTGACATGAGAGTCTTAATAAAATGCTGACCTAAGCACTCATAAAGATACTGAAATATGAAAATGTTTCATATGGGAGACATCTTCAGGGTGAACTTAAGTTCTAAGAGAGAGGGCATTTTAATGGGCTGTGATATTTTGTTGTGGGTAATCAGTCTCAAAGGTAGTCAGTTTTGCTCGGAGCAATAATTAAACTTTAACCTTTCAGGCAAAAAATCTCAGGCTTTGTGCACTTGTTCTGTCAGGAATAGCCAACGTGTATCTTGTTGTTGAGCCTGTCGAGTGGGCAATGGGCTTGCTTTTGTGGGTGAACTTTGCACAGACCCAGCTGAGATACATAGATCTTTACAGTATGCGGATTGGCTGATGCTGTGGACAAATTGGGAAATCCACATGGCCGAAAAAAATCAATGGATCAAAAAACAGACAAACGATACAAACTGAGATAAGTAACTCTCCTAAGACCTGGCGATTCATTTTTGCTTCCTGAAGGGGACAAGAGTCTCTCTGGTCATAATCTCAGGACCCAATATATTCTGTGATGAAACCTACCCTACATCATCATAGAATACACTGGTTCCTGAGAATATGACCAGAGGCTTGCTGATGTCACAATCGCTGCTGGCAATTGAAAGCAAAGGAGTTCTAGAACACTGACTACAGCTACAAGGGACACGTTTTTCGTCGCCGAATGTTTTTTGTCTTCCAGGACACTTGTGTTAACGTCCTTTAAAAAATGAAATACTTAAAACCCCCCGTCCCGTCCCGTCCAGGTGCTGAAGGGTTTCCCAGAATGCCTGCAGGCGGACATCTGCCTGCACCTGAACCGCACGCTGCTGCAGAACTGCAAGGCCTTCAAGGGCTCCACCAAGGGGTGCCTGCGCGCGCTCGCCATGAAGTTCAAGACCACGCACGCCCCGCCCGGCGACACCCTGGTGCACGCTGGCGACGTCATCACCGCCCTCTACTTCATCTCCCGTGGCTCCATCGAGATCCTGCGCGGGGACATGGTGGTGGCCATACTGGGTAACTGTCGGGGGTGGGGTTGGGGTGGCCAAATTTGGTAACCGTGGGGGGTGGGGTTGGTGGTGGCCATTTTGGGTAACTGTGGTGGGGTTGGGGTGGCCATATTGGGTAACTGTGGTGGGGTTGGGGGTGGCCATTTGGGTAACTGTGGTGGGGTTGGGGTGGCCATTTTGGGTAACTGTGGGTGGGGTTGGGGTGGCCATTTTGGGTAACTGGGGTTGGGGTGGCCATTTTGGGTAACTGTGGGTGGGGTTGTGGTGGCCATTTTGGGTAACTGTGGGTGGGGTGGGGTGGCCATTTTGGGTAACTGTGGGTGGGGTTGGGGTGGCTTTTGGGTAACTATGGGTGGGGTTGGTGGTGGTGGCCATTTTGGGTAACCGTGGTGGGTCTAGCCTAGGGGGGGGGGGGGGGGGGACTGTGACAACAAATCGGAGCCCTTTTTATTGTGATCCTCCCAAATGTTGTGCGAGCATCGTTTGATTGTGCGGTTCTGTGTGATGTGTTGTGCACACGTGTGTGTGTGTGTGTGTGTGTGTGTTGTGCACGTTTGTGCTCATTGTGATGAGGTAAAAATAGGCCTCTGCGCGGTGTTTAATTAAATGCTTGCGTGGGTGGATGGCCTTTCTGATTGGTTCAGAGTGTGTATGGGCTTCTTTGTGATTGGTTCAGAGTGTGAATGGGCTTCAGTATGATTGGGTCCGAGTATGATTGTTTGTATGCTGGGGAGTGGTGTGTGTGTGTCTGTGTCTGTGTCTGTGTGTGAGTATGTGAGTCACAGGTTGTGATTGATTCATTATGTGAGTCACAGGTTCAGAGTGATACATTTCATACATTATTGTTACTATTTTTCAAAATACTCACACTTGAAATCAAAATAAGATTTATTTTGATAAATGGTTATTTTTAAACTACCTGTCATTTAATAGCATAGATGCTCAACTCTTTAATGAATACATATCCTATGATATTTTGTGAATGTGTGTTGTCAACTGTACACAGCATACCTTGCCCACAGTGAAAATCTGCAGTTCTGAAGATCATTATTTCGAGACATTTTCTACATTTTTGCGAAAGTTCTACACGGCATCGCAGATGACGCTCTCTCTCTCTCTCTCGCGTAGGAAAGAACGACATTTTCGGCGAGCCCATCAACCTGTACGCGCGCCCGGGGAAGTCCAACGCGGACGTGCGGGCGCTGACCTACTGCGACCTGCACAAGATCCAGCGCGAGGACGTGCTGGAGGTGCTGGACATGTACCCCGAGTTCTCCGACTACTTCTGGGGCAACCTGGAGATCACCTTCAACCTGCGAGACGTGAGTACATCTGTCACTGCCATAAGGAAAAAAAAAAAAGCGCCCTCGCTTGCTGCTCAGAAACAAACCACGTGATGGTATTTATTTTACCTTTTAGTCAGGAGGATGGCGAGCATGTTGGGCTGGATGGCCTGTTCTCGTCATTATGTTATGTTGTGTTATGTTGTGCTGTGCTGTGCTGTGCTGTGCTGTGCTGTGCTGTGCTGTGCTATGCTATGCTATGCTATGCTATGCTATGTTATGCTATGCTTTGTTATGCTATGCTATGCTATGCTATGCTATGCTATGCTATGTTATGTTTTGTTATGCTAGGCTATGTTATGCTAGGCTATGCTATGTTATGCTATGCTATGCTATGTTATGTTATGTTATGTTTTATCTTTTTTCTCCTGGCTGTCTCTCTCTCTCTCCCTCTCTCTCTCACTCTTTTCTCACTCTCTCCCCTCTCTCCCTCCCTCCCTCCCTCGCTCTCTCCAGTCCAACATGATCCCCGGGTCACCGAGCAGCGGCGACTCGGACAGCGCCTCCTTCAGCCGGCTGCGCAGACGCAAGATGTCCTTTCGCCGCCGCACCGAAAGAGGTACGGTACCGCGTCCCTTTTTTCCGGAAGCTTCCGTCACCTTCCGTCACCTTCCATCACCTGCGGGTCCCCCTCGGCACTGAGAAGCACCAGGAGCACGGAAACACAGCATCTCTCTCCATAAGCACTTTTAGAGTAAATAATGATAACCCTAACCCTAACTAGAAAGGAAAGTTTGAGGACAAACCTTAAGTAGGCTTGAGAAATCCAGTGTTGAAATACACGTGTTCGCTCACAAGAATTATAAAGCACTGAAAGCTAACTTACATCAGTTTAGGTTGAACTTTCATTTTGTGTGCTACCTGAAGCTTTGCAAGGGAGACAGACAGACGGTCTGTATCTGGGAGAGCTGCGGTTGCCGATTGTGGCGTCAGCTGCAAATGTGTTGTTCAGATTCTGAATGTCCCATGAGTGTTATTCAATGGGAGATTTTCCTGTATAAAATCGTGAATAGGTCAAAAAAATATTTGAGTTGTTGACACAAACAAAAACCACAAGCAATGCAGTCCCATGCTTGGTGAAGCTGTTGGCCAGATTTGGTCTGGCTGAAAAGTTGTAAGAGGAGCAGCGTACAGAAAATTGATGTGAAATAAGCAGTAATAAGGAGAACAGAAAATTGGCTTTTTCAAGCAACTTAATATTATATTTTATTTGTTTGGCACATTTCTGGACTCTGAAGTTCACCGTACATTAAAATACATATGCCGTTGGAATGCTAGCCTTTCACCTTCCGTAGCATCACCGCGGTGTGATAAATGGTATGAGCGATTCGTCTGGTTTCCTAGGCCGGTTTTTTTGAGAATCCACCGGCATTTTTGGCGGCGCTCTCTGCACACGGCGACTGAACGCCTCTGTCCCCTCAGACGCGGAGAACGTGGGCGGGGCCAAACAGCCCCAGAGGCCCGTCCGTCGGGTCCGGAAGCAGGGCGTGGGTAACCGCGGCGACGGGCGGAACGCGGGCGGGAGGGGCCCCGGAGCTCCGACTCCTCCCCGTCGCACTCCGTCGGCGGCGACGAAGAGGACGAGGAGGGGGAGGAGGAGGAGGAGGAGGAGGAGACCGTGCTGGGCTGCCCCGCCCCTCCCTCGGCGCATTCGACCTTCATGGGGCCCACCCAGGGGCCCCAAACTTCGGCGACGTCCTTGAAGGGGACGGGGAGCCTCAGGGAGGGAACACGTGCAACTCGTTGTCAGGTGGGAACCCCCCCCTCGCCCCCCCCCACCATCCCCCCCCGCCTCCCCCACGCCACCTCTCACCCGGCTCCTCCGACAGCCGCCTGACCTACTTACAGTCACACTCCACCTGCTGAGCTCCGCCGGGGTCTGCCAGCGTTAGCCTAGCGCTCAGACACGCCGAGCCGCTTTTCATTCGCTGACGAGTAACGGTTCTGTGAAAGGGGAATCTCGCCATCTCCAGATTTGGGGAGGGGGGGGGGGGGATGCTGTGAGACTCCCACATCAAAGCCTGTTCATCCATTTGTCTCGTTTTGCAATGTTACACATTTTATGTGTAGGCATATTTTTCGTAGTAATGAAAAAGGAGAGAGTACAAAAACAGGCTGCTCTTTTTTTCCGCAAAACAAATTCTATTTGCAATGATATCTCACTTCCCTGCGATAGATTGGCGGCCTGTCCAGGGTGTATTTCTGCCTCTCACCAAATGCATGCTGGGATAGGCTCCAGCACCTTCCCCCCCCCCCCCCCCCCCCCCCCCCACGATCCTGCCCAGGGTAAGCAGGTATAGATAATGGATTAACCCTGCCCAGGATAAGCGGGTATAGATAATGGACAGACCCTGACCAGGTTAAGCGGGTATAGATAATGGATGGACCCTGTCTAGGATAAGCAGGTATAGATAATGGATTGACCCTGCCTAGGATAAGCGGGTATAGATAATGGATGGACCCTGCTCATGATAAGCAGATGTAGATAATGGATGGACCCTGTCCAGGATAAGCAGGTATAGATAAAGGATGGACCCTGCCAAGGATAAGCGGGTATAGATAATGAATGGACCCTGCTCATGATAAGCAGGTCTAGATAATAAATGGACCCTGCCTAGGATAAGCGGGTATAGATAATGGATGGACCCTGCTCATGATAAGCAGGTATAGATAAAGGATGGACCCTGTCTAGGATAAGCAGGTATAGATAATGAATGGACCCTGCCCAGGATAAGCGGGTATAGATAATAGATGGACCCTGCTCATGATAAGCAGGTATAGATAAAGGATGGACCCTGTCCAGGATAAACTGGTATAGATAATGGATGGACCCTGACGGGGTTAAGTGGGTATAGATAATGGATGGACCCTGACCGGGTTAAGCGGGTATAGATAATGGATGGACCCTGCCTAGGATAAGCAGGTATAGATAATGGATGGACCCTGCTCGTGATAAGCAGGTATAGATAAAGGATGGACCCTGTCCAGGATAAACTGGTATAGATAATGGATGGACCCTGCCCAGGATAAGCAGGTATAGATAATGGATGGATGGATTGATGATATCTCACGTGTTTCAGTACCACATTATGGCCAATCAGCCGATTTACACGGTGTCATGTGACTTGTCTCCCCCAATCAGGCGCCTTTTCCGGCGTCTCCAGCATCTTCAGCTTCTGGGGGGAGAGCCGGGGGCGGCAGTACCAGGAGCTGCCCAGCCAGAGCCTGTCCTCGCCCCCCCCGCCGGACACCCCCCTGCGCTGCCTGACCCGCCAGCAGCGCAGCGGCCTGGAGAACCGGCTGGAGCTGCTGCAGAAACAGCTCAACAGGTGAGTTACCTGGAGCGCACAGGTGAGTTACCTGGAGCTCGCGCAGGTGAGTTACCTGGAGCTCGCGCAGGTGAGTTACCTGGGGCCCGCACAGGTGAGTTACCTGGGGCCCGCACAGGTGAGTTACCTGGAGCGCGCACAGGTGAGATACCTGGAGCCTGCACAGGTGAGTTACCTGGAGCCTGTGCAGGGGAGTTACCTGGGGCCCGCACAGGTGAGATACCTGGAGTGTGCAGGTGAGAGGCTGACTACTGCAGCTACTGCAAAAAGTTCTAGAAACTTCTATGCCAAACAAAAAGAGGCATGTTCAAACATTGCTGGCCACAAAATAAACCTGTTATTTATTGTCATAAAAAATGTAAATAAAAATAAGAATGAAATATCGGACGGCTTTCCCCCGGTTTTTGCACCTGCAGGTTGGAGACGCGGATGTCGGCGGACATCGGAGCGATCATGCAGCTGCTGCAGAGGCAGATGGCCATCGTGCCCCCGGCCTACAGCACCGTGTCCTCCCCCCCCCAGCCGACCCCCCCGGGGCACCCCGCTGCCCCCAACCCGGAGACGGAAACGCTGGCCTCTCTCTCTCAGGTCCGCCTCCCCTGCCACAGCAGCAGCACAACACCGCTACTGTATCTGCTTTGAGAGTGTGCCCCCTGGTGGCCAAGGATTTAAAAAACGTGCTGGCCCTGAAAGCTAACTTTCAGATTGTTCATGATGTATTTGAGCCATATTTTTACACGGGCCAGTATTTTAAAAATAATTTTAAAAAAACAGAAGTTATTTTAGAATCTGAATTCGGAACATTCTGATTCAAAACATGTTCTCTTAATCAATTTTTTCTTTGTAGCTTTAGGGTGGCTGAACACCTTGATTCTGCCCACAAAACCATATTTTCTGCTCCTTTGAAACAACAAGGGCTAAAAAGCCATGAACGCAGTAGTGTTATAGTAGTATTATAGCATTTATTAGTACTGTTATAGTATTGTAATACTTAGCTGCTGAATGAGGTGTGCTTCGTTAGGGTTTAAGTGAAAATTTACAGGACGGTAAATCTGCAGTAACAGGTTTTGGGCCACCCTGCTCCATGGTCTTCCTCAGCTGTATCTTTGCTTGCCCCCCCCACTCTCTGTAACCCTGCATGGTCTCATGTCTCCTCTCCAGATCCTGGACTCCCAGGTCTGCGCGGGGGGACCCTTAGCCTCGGCCCCCGAATGTCTGTGGAGTGCCGCGGACCCGCCCCGGGACGGCCCGTCAGAGACGCGCCCCCCGGGCGCCAGTGGCCTGGGGAGCTGCTCGGAGACGGGGGCGTGGCGGGGGGCAGCGGCGGCGGCAGCGCCCCCGGACCCCGAATCCAGCCGACGGCTCTCCCTGCAGGAGCGCCACGCGCCCCTGGACTCACGGACGCCGCAGAGACACGGCTCGGACCCCGGCAGCTAGGGGGGACGGACAGGGGGGTCACCTTCCTCGGCCCCGCCCCTCAACCGGGGGGGTCATACCCCGTGGTCGCCGATTCGCCAGGGGGTCAGAGACACGCCCACAGAGGAAGTGCCAGATTCCCCCCCCCCATCGTTTTTTTTCTCTCTCCGCTTCCGGAACGTTCTCTGCACTGCCTCGAGGGGGGGGGGGGGGGCAGCGGGGGGGTTAGACTTCTAACGATCAGCCTTGGGGTCTTTTTGCTCTTTATTTCGCCTCCTGTTCCTTGTGACAGAGGAGAGAAGCACCATCAGACTACTGAAATGCATTCTGGGCAACAAAAAAATGAAAAAGACAAAGAAATAAAGGTGGCACAGCTGTTTTGCTGACACCGAGAGATGCTGTTTGTGAACACGGTCGGGGTGTTTTTTGAAAAATTCCCTTTACTGCTGTATTTGGCACTGGGTAACTTTGACAAGCATTACCCATGACTTTTATCTGCTACTGACACTGTATATAAGGTATATGTCCTTTTAAGGACATATACATATGCCTGTATGTAAGGTATATGTCCTTATACCTGTATAAGGACATATACATACTGTACACGTGTGTGTAAGGTATATGTCATTTGGCCTTCTGAAAATTGCCTGGCAAACTTGAGCGTTAGCTGGTCTAACGTCGGGTGGTGTCCTGTCCCGCTATTGGCCGATTGCTCATACCTGGTTCTTCGGGATTGGCGGTGGCTGAGCAGCTTGGATTCTGCCCAGATGAAAACTGTAATTCTCTGCTCCTTTGAAAAAAAAAACAACAACAAGGGGTTAAAAAAAAAGCCATGAACTCTTTTTTGCGAACATATCAAACTCTTATGTGTAGGTTGAATGGAAACGGGCCTGAAAGAGTACGCTAACGCTAGCTAAAGCGGAGTGAATCGGTATATGTGTACAGTTATGTATTGTGTGTGCTGCATCAGATTTAGTTTCAAAGGCGTGCCTGAGCCAAGCTATCGCTCTAGCTTCTGACAGTACGGCTTCCCTTATGAAAAAGTGATACACGCATTTCCAAAACACACACCGATGGGTTTGAATAATTACTCTGCGCAATTTACTGCCATTTACCGCCATGTGCAAGTTATGTTTGTGTGTGTGTGTGTGTGGGTAGAATATATTTGTAAAACGACATCGTAAATATATAGTTTGTAGTCTATGCGCAATATATTGCATGTGCACATATGAACTTTTCTAATATATGCTTGATATAGATGTGAAAATTCTTATTTGGATTGACTATGTTATCATACAACATATCTATATATACAGTTACAATATTTATTTGCTTTAAGGTAAACTCCAAAAATAGAATAGTTTTTCTGTCTCATCTCTAATGTGTCACACACTGTACTTTAGGCCTCAGCGAAGAGAATGTAGAGAAGTCTAGCCAAAACCAAGATGTCCACCTGATGTAACTCCCCCTTCCCTATTTGTAAAACTGGAAATCTCCCAAAAAGCAATCAATTTTACGTTGAGCTGTGCAGCAACAGCTGTGACACCAACCTTCAGATTACAACTCCTTAAGCACTAGACAAAAATTGCTGTTGCAATGTATAACTTTTTCATAAGGGCTGGGTTTTTTTTTTTTTGCACAGAACACAGAAGAGTGAGCTTCGATCCCGGGTTCTGACGACAAGCAATACCGAGATACTTTACCTGCCTGTGGTAACAACGTGTGTACTTCTCTGTGGTTTACATTGAATGATCCACATTTGCGTTTTTCCAGACCTTCGCAGTGGTTATGAAGACAGGTGAATGCTCATTACAGGTGACAGGTGGGCTCGTAACTCGATTTGAAACGGGTGCAGTCGCCTCCATTATCGATGTTTGCGGGATTTTCAAAATGGCCGCTCGCTTCGTGGCCAGAAATACGTTGCTGCAGGCCTTCTTGTGCGCGAGCATCCATCGAGAGATTCACAACAACAACAACATGTGCTCCTGCTCCCAAATCCGACTGCACGTCCTGCTTGTCTCGGGTTGGTGTACTTGTTTGGGTGGGTTTTGGGTTGGTGTACTTGTTTGGGTGGGTTTTGGGTTGGTGTACTTGTTTGGGTGGGTTTTGGGTTGGTGTACTTGTTCGGTGGGTTTTCTGGGTTTTCTGTGCTTCCACATTTGACCTGTCAGGGTGCCAATTAGCAGGCGTATTGAGAGAGATACGCCTGCATGCACGGCTCTAACAATTACCCAGAGGAGAAAGGGTTTGTGGTCAAGGCAACTGCATACAAATTACATCGACGGAGAGAGGCAGTGGGCTGGTTAACTGTCACTGAAGGCAGAAAATTTCATAGCAGAGACCAATAAAAAAGATGTTTTTTTGGTTTTTTTTTTACTCTCATGATTTCCCTATAGATTGTCTGTATGCACCTCCTTCCATCCTCTCTGTATGATTTTTTTTTTTTTTTTACTTTGAGGTCTGTCAGTTGCAAACAAGGCCCTGAACCCAGAAAATCCCAAAGTACCTAATCTTCAGCCCTCTGTGTGTAAGTAAACATTTCTTTGGGTTTTTTTCCTCCATAACTAGTTTTTTTTTCCTGTAATGAAGATGAACTTGTGGCACATATCGTAAGCTAGGCTGAACGTCCTTGTCGGCCGAGTCTCTCTCTCCTCTTGGTGATTTCAGGTTCCTTCTCACCTGCACTGAGCACCTGAGCACAGGTTGCAGCTCTGGCTGTCCGCTCTGTAGGCTGTCTGAAAGGAAGGGCCCTGCATTGGCTGTCCTGTTGGCGGGTCAGCTTGCTTTCACTTTCACACTTACAGGGGAAAAAAAAGAGACCGTCCTGTAAAAACTGTGGCAACCAGCCTGTACCTGGAGATCTGTCATCCTGTAGGCTTTCACTCCAACCCCTAAAAAGGAGTTGGGGGTCGGAGTGACGGAGTCGATCTTGTAACCTGAAGGTTGCAGGTTCGATTCCCTGGGTAGGAACACTGCCGGTGTACCCTTGAGCAAGGTACCTAACCTGCATTGCTCCAGTATATATCCAGCTGTATAATTGGATACGATGCAAGTTGCTCTGGATAAGATAATGTAATGTAATGTAATGTAACAAAGCACACCTCATTCAACAGCTAGAGGTCTGCACTGAGCTGTTGACTAGTAGAGTCAGGTGCGCCAAATTAGGGTTGAAATGAAAACCTACAGGATGGTAGGTCTCCAAGGAACATGGTTGGTCACCACTGCTCTACAAGTCGGTGTAAAAGGGCCTCATTCCCTGGCCTCTTTTACCAGGACAGGAAGTAACACAGAAGTGCAGGATCTCTATTCTGATTAAGGATCTCTGACAGAGCTGAGCGCTCATCTCCCAACAGGATGTAGGGTGGACTTGACCACACCCCCTCTCTTTGAGGGGGAAATTGCAAGCGTGTCTCACGCTTTCCTGTACTCAAGTATTGCCTGCAAAACCCAAAGTCATACTTTTAAATTCTAACTCATACTGTGTTTTTACCCATGGAAATAATACTTCTCACCAGACCTCACACACAACCTTTCTGATTTTGTTTCCTTTTGTGTCAGTGCAGGGGGAGGGGGTGGAAGCAGAAAAAAATGTGTAACCGATCGAAAGCAATGCCGTCTTAGAATGTTTCATTGATTTGCACATACTGTTATGGGTTTTCACTTTGTGGTTAGATGGAATAGGCCACTTAGTTTTCAGTAGTCACTATCATAATGTGATTCAGACCAGGTACAGTAGCTCTCAGGTACCTTGATATAGAAGGTACAGTAGCTTGTAAAAAAAAAAAAAAAAAAACTGAAAAGAAAGGTTATAATGTACTCCTAAGGGGCTATTTATTAAATAATTTTTGACATTTTAGTGTTTGTGAAGCTTTATCTTCTGATATTCAATGCTTGGCATGCTGCAATGGAAAAATAAATAGTACTTTTTCATTATTTGCTTAACAGGTAATCTTACCTAAGGACTCTTTAAACTTACACAGAACTTACATTCACGCAGCCATATATTCACTGAAGTACTTCAGGTGTCGGTCCCTTGCTCGTCGGCGCAACAGCATGTGATTCATCTGGGAATGAAGCCTCAGGTCACGACCCCCTACCTACCCACAATGCACCACTTCCTTCCACACAGGGAAAAAAAAAACTCTCCTGTGGGTGGAAAGTGGCCACCCTCAAGCACAGAACTCGCCGTGTAACTTTCACGTTCTTCATCCCCATTCTTTTCTTGTGATGTGTCAAGATACAGTATGTTATTTATGTCAATAAAAACAGCTGAAAAAATCTGACAGCTAAGGAGTGGACTGACTGGTGTATTGAATTGTAGTACTTAAGGAGTCGAGGGCTGGGCTGTTCTGTCAACCCTTCACGTCTAAAAAAAACTATTAAATTGATCGTAACTGCTGAAGGTTTGATGCCCCTGGTAGCTTATTTTAGCGGGTTCATAATTCAATTTTAATAGTTGTCCTTTTTGTTTCTCTATTCATGATTTATTTTTAACAGCATTTGTTTCATTCTTTTCTCCCCCTTAGATTAATATTTTATCGACACAGTACGGGACACACGCACAAGCCTTTTATGAATTCTCAAATCACCACTGGAGTCCTGTTTATGACCTTATAGTATTTATACAAATGGATCGATAAACTAAAACTAAATCCATAACAAACAATCATTTTGTGTAACTGCATATATGTTCCCTAATAATCAAGTAAGTTCTGTAATTAGTACACTAATCAGTCTGCAGACAAATTCTGTTAATTAATAATATATATATAGTATACAGCAGTAGTAGTATATTATAGTATATATTCTGTGATAGATCTAGTAGAATACTTCCATATCAGAATATGCATGTACGGTAATTCATCATCAATTCGACAAATTCCATCATTAGTAAAGGCAGTCTAAAGTAGGCAGTCTAAAGTAGACAGACTCTGAACCTTTTCCACAGGATAACAGTTTGCTGTAGGCTGCATTATAGCGTTTGTTTTTTTGTTGTGTTGTTGTTGTTGCTGGTTCAGGACCTTTCTTCAGGTTTTGCCTTGGATTGATGTGTCTGGTCTAACCCCCCCCCACCCCCTCCCCTTTTTTTCTTTTTTTTTGTCTCACCTACCACCTCCACCTCAGGTAGTGCATCCATACAGGTGCATCCACACCGCACGGTACAGTTAGTCTTCACTTCACTCCCCATCACTAGTCGCCATAGTGGCATAATGTCAATTATACGGTAATGTTAGTCAGTCATTCACTGTGATTCAACATTGATTGCTTTGTTCAAGAAATAGACTACAGTCGCTACCCCTCCTTATGGATAATGGTTTGGCTCAACTCGAACTGAAAAGTGCTGTAATATGATATTTTTTTTGTCCTTCTGTCTTCTGGAATCCTATGGAAGAGACATGTCTCACATCTTGTTTGTCTACTGTCTTGTGTAACTTGGGAACTTTGTGTTTTATGTCAGGTCCCCCTTGCAAAAGAGATTTCGATCTCAATGGGTTTTTTTCCCTGTTAAATAAAGGTTAAATAAAAATGTTAAAAAACATGAAACGCTCCAACATCCTGTCTCCGTGAACAAAACGGAGCGTCCACTCTCGCATAAATACGTCAACTGAAGTCCATTTTTCTCCCGTATAACTGGACCATGAAAGGAACTATATTAATTGTAGATGAGGTGGCATAACATGATAGTATAATATAATGTAGCGTGAAGACACTGGAGACGTGTTTTTGAACATTAGCGTTAGCGTCCCTTGGTTGTCACAAGAAGCCTGTGTAGCGCAGCTGTGAATTGCTGGCACGAGAGAGATAATGGGAGAGAGAGAGAGCATGATGAACGAGAACAGGGAAAGAGGTGGACGGGGAGGGGGAAGGGGGCTCATAAAATGTCAATAGTTCAACATTTACCCGGTTTCTTTAGCTGTGCGAGTGCTCGGAATACAAATTGCTCTCAATCCCACTGAGGGGGGACATAGAGAGGACTGGACGTGCGACTGAAAAAATAACGAAATACATGAAGCAAAGCAATGCACTGTAATGTAAAAGACATTGAACTCATGGTTACAAAGACAGACAGGTAAGCAGACAGATTATGCAAAAATACAGATATATTTAAACTTAGTTTTCCATTATATGCAAAAAATTATAAATAAATTTTTTAAAACCCAAAACTCAGTGGTAACAAGTTTATTATTTCTAATGCATTGGTTTAATAATAAAAACACAGCAGGTAGTTTTTTCCCACTTATCTATGATGCAGCAGAAGCATTATATTGAGTTTTGATACTGTTGTGCTTTTCGTCAGGATGTGAGAAAACGTTTTCTACATTCATAAAAATACTAACCGGTATTTCTGAACTCTAGTGCCATGTTTCAACTGTGACCCTTTCAAAGTGAAACCTAATTTTACCCAAAGACCTTATTGCACACACACTTAGATTAGATCCGTTTTAATACGTGCGGTATTATTAAAATGAATCATAAATAAATTAATATGTTTTACGTCTGAAGTAAATCTGAACATTGATAGGTTTTTATGGACGATCTTGATGGGATATCTATGGTGGTTTATTCATTCATCTAGGTTTCCCGCTTATATCTGTGGCTATTTCCTTTAGTCTATTCATAATTTTTAAAGATGGCTCAGGTAATTGTTATATCAGTCTATTGTTCTAAACGTGTATATATATATAAGCCGATTGCTCAACAATGTTTTTCTTTTTCCTGGATATATGCATAAATATCAATAAATATATTACCTTAAAGGGCAATTGTGGTGTTACCTATAAAAGTATTCTATTTGTATAATCAGTTTTTCTAAATCTACCATACTATTTTTTAAGCATCTCTATCCCAAGTGGTTTAATCTCAGTAACTCCCAGAGCATCTACCGACGTCTGTTTATACTGATCTTATTCATTTGTTGGCACTCCACCTGCACCTCTACGTCTCTCTCTCTGAATATCTTATATTATCATCTATTTGTCAACGTACCCGCTGCGTTTTTTCTCTCGGCCCCGCCCTGTATGAACCCCAAGATGCAGGGTCAGGGGCGTTGCTGGACATGAAGCTCCACTGGGGCGCAGCCCCCCCCCATTACTCAAATCACACGATTTATTTTCTGGAATGCCTGCGACACGCACACTGCCGCGCACGGACAGTAACGCGCGCGCCGCTGCGTACGGACAGTAACGTGCACACTGCCGTGCACGGACAGTAACGTGCACACTGCCGTGCACGGACACACTGCCGCGCACGGACAGTAACGTGCACACTGCCGTGCACGGACAGTAACGTGCACACTGCCGTGCACGGACAGTAACGCGCACGCCGCTGCGTACGGACCCGGACCGCAAGGTGCGCGCCTCAGCTTGTATTTTGGGTTAAACCGCGTCGCTCTGACATTGTGGATTAGAAAAAAAAACCCCATTCCTTTCCCGTTATTATCGATCTAAATTAATCCACCGCCAAATGTAGGAGCTTGTTAAAAAAAATCTCGAACGTGAGATTTTACTGGGGCACAGCAGATCAGTACTGGGGTACGTGCCCCAGTAAAAGGGGTCTACCAGCGCCCGTGTGCAGGGTATTGAATTTCCACATCCATCTCCAATAGCTGCGTTACCACAGGCCCAGACCAGTAAGTCTACCAGTGTAAGCAAATGTACGTTTTTCAGAATTTGCTGAGTCAGCTATATTCATACTGTTGACTTGCTCAGTCACGTTCTCTAATCAGCAAGCTTTCACAATCCCGGGGGGGATTATTATATTATATAATATACACCAGGGGTGTCCAGTCTTATTCGAAAAGGGCCGGTGGGGGGTGCAGGTTTTTTTGTTCTAGCCCAACACCAAGACACCCGATTCTACTTATCAAGGTCTCGATTGAAGACCATGATAATTAGTTAATTCTTTGACTCAGGTTTTTATAGTGCTGGGTTCAAACAACAAAAAATCTGCACCCATGCCGACCCATTTCAGATAAGAGTGGACGCCCCTGACAATAAACTGTTTAATTTGTAATTCTGTGTTTTAGACGAGTGATAATTGAATTAATGAAGAAATCATGTCTCTGCTATAGCAAAACAAATCTCCTCCTTGTGTAATTAAAGTATTGTTTTATATAGATACTATGACCTGGGTCAAATATGTATTTGTTTTGGATTCAAATACTTTTCTGTGCTCCATTGATCTTGCCTGGTGTAACTGAGCCTTCCAATATGACTAGAAGGCGGAGTTTGCGCTTTTTGATAGTATTTCATTGGTCCCAATACACCAGACACAAGATCAGTAAAGCGTAGAAAAGTATTTGAATTCAAGACGAATACGTATTTGACCCAGGTCTGATAGATACTATGTAATCTAGCTAAAATAAGCTTGCCGTGACAGCTCTGGATCAGTAATTATTCACACTCTCCATTTCACTTCCTCATTCTTTAAGCTTCGGACTCTGATTGGTCTGTGGTAACACTGCCATTCTGCTCCCCTTGGCCTGATTGGTCCTGGGTCTCTGTCGTCTCGCCGAGAGCGAACGTCGGCCCGACGCCTCCCTTCCCATTGGCCGAACCGCTGCCGGGCTGCTTCTCCGAGTGGCCCGTCAGGTTGGGGCCGTCCCACTTCTCCTCGTCTAGCCGGCTGGAGATCGACCAATAGAGGTGAGCCTCCAGTCGGGCGGCGGCCAATGACAGCTCTCGGGCCGAGCTGGAGGGCGTGTCCACCTGAGAAGAGCAGTCTTCTTGTTAAATACGCATACACATAAAGCAAGGCAAAGCAAAGGTTAAAAAAATATTTTTTCATTTTCATAGCATCTTAAATAATTCTGAAATAGACATGAAAGAGTAGAGGAATGTTGCACCCCCGAAGATTGTGCTTGTGCAGATTACACTATTACAGTACCACAGTAGTCAAGAAGCATCGACAAAGATTTAAAAAAAATCTGACACTGATGCTTATAAATATAAATAAACATTATGACATTAATCTGCTTATGTGTACTACAAGAAAAATCAGTGTTCAAGCTGCTTATGGAGTTGCTTGAAGCATTTTCTTGCATTTAGACCACAATCTCCTGAATGCTCTAATGTCAGCCGACTGTAAAACTGACAGGTTGTCAGAAACTCATGTCTAGCCAGTAATTAGCGACTAGCAAGCAGTTCTTTGAAGCCAAAGGCCAGTATTTCCTTACAGTACAATATACTCGATGTAACATGCTAGCTAATTAGCTAGATGTTCATTTTAAACA
The DNA here is from genome assembly GCA_025169545.1 of Anguilla japonica. Lineage (NCBI taxonomy): Eukaryota > Metazoa > Chordata > Actinopteri > Anguilliformes > Anguillidae > Anguilla > Anguilla japonica. The sequence goes on along the minus strand of CM045890.1, from coordinate 6,420,982 downwards.
AGATTATGTCTGTTTTAGGGTGGCCATGATCTAGTAATAAAATACAGTCAAGCTATTTTTCAGATTTATCGACAAATTAGCAAGCTTGTTAGCTACATCAGATACGAATGGCCCAAGAAGCTAGCCTGAGCTCTTCAGGGAACTGTGATGGTACAGATTAACGAGTTGAGAAGTATCACAAGGCTCAGGGTAGGGGTCCATACACAGAGACAGAGACACGAAGCAGAGGCAGGTGTGAACAAAAAGACTTTACTGAGAACTTTGAACACAAAACAAGATCACAAACAGGAAAACACGAGGGATTAAAATTAGACGAAAGACTAGACGCAGAGTGGCTAGCAGCTGACAGAACATGCAAAGACAACACTAATGCCATGGCGGTGAGAACAAATAACTTAAACACACAGGGGGAACAGGTGAAAACAAATAATCCAACGATCACAATCAGGGAAGACCAAACAGACAAAAATGAGGGCCACACAAGGGTTGGGGAACTGGCGGCCTCTGGTGACCGGAAGCAGGAACTGCGACAGAGAAGGGGCCCCAGTGTAATGGGGCCAGTAGCCGGGGGAGATTCTCCGCTGTACCTCAAACGTGTGGTGGAAAGCCCCGTAATCTACGTCAAAGAATCCTTCCGCCAGTGACATCATAGGACTGAACCTGTGACCCCACAGCACCTCCTCCGCCAGGTACGAGCTCCGGGCTTGGCACGTCATACCTGGGAACAAAGCACACCTCTAAAAAAAACACACCTGAACACTGAGCAGCACACTGGTGTTAATAACCACTGGTGTGCTACTCAGGACCTGAAAATCATACTCATATCACTAGCACCTATAGTGCACACTCATATCACTAGGGCCTATAGTGCACACTCATATCACTAGCACCTATAATGCACACTCATATCACTAGGACCTATAGTGCACACTCATATCACTAGCACCTATAGTGCACACTCATATCACTAAGACCTACAGTGCATACTCATATCACTAGCACCTAATGCACACTCATATCACTAGGACCTGTAGTGCACACTCATATCACTAGCACCTGTAGTGCACACTCATATCACTAGCACCTATAGTGCACACTCATATCACTAGCACCTATAGTGCACACTCATATCACTAGGACCTATAGTGCACACTCATATCACTAGGACCTATAGTGCACGCTCAAATCACTAGCACCTGTAGTGCACACTCATATCACTAGCACCTATAGTGCACACTCAAATCACAAGCACCTCTAGTGCACACTCAAATCACTAGCACCTGTAGTGCACACTCAAATCACTAGCACCTGTAGTGCACACTCATATCACTAGCACCTATAGTGCACACTCAAATCACAAGCACCTCTAGTGCACACTCAAATCACTAGCACCTGTAGTGCACACTCACATCACCAGGACCTGAAAATCACAACACTCATCATTTTTGTGCCACTTGAATCGGTTATTCACACTTAAACCTTTGAAGAGTAGGTTTTTTGGAACCTTTTATTTTTTTTAATCAGTGTTCTTGAAGTCCATTGTTTTCAATCACCAGCAGTGATTGTGACATCAGCATCAGAATGTTCAGTTCTAGAACATTATAATCACACATCTATGACCTCACAGCTGTAAAAAGGGGTTGAGTTACTAACCGGTGGCCTCCACCATTCCCTCCAGTATGACCACGATCTCGAAGTCGTCCTTCTCCAGGTGAGCCTGCCCCATCTCCCAGAACGGCGAGTGGGTGTCGATCTCGTGGGAGATGACCAGCGGGGAGACCAGGAACAGACGGTCGTCTCCCGTCTCGAACCCCACGCTGATGTCCGTCTGATCCAGGGGAATGAACTCACCTTGCGCGAGAAGGTGGGGGATGGGAGGGGGAACGTTACTCACCCAGGAAACTACAGTCCTGAGGTGCGTTCAAATTCAGAGGCGAACGTTCGCGGCGAACACAAAGCTAACGGAAAAAAGTTTGAAATAGTTTGCAGACGTTCGCCTTGTTCGCTGAACTTGAACGCACCTCTGTTCAGCCCTTGTATCATTATCTTGATGTTGTAGCTTGTCATGCCTCCTAGGTTAGGTCAGAGAGCAATGTTTACTGTGTGAACTGGACTTAATGTGTTCATGGCTATGAATAACTGTCACAAAATCTGACTTGTGTTTTGTAGTTGTTCCAACGAAACTTCCAAGAAACATCTCACAGTGGACCGCATGCACGAATGATTCATCACCAAAATTAATTCAGTGAGAATTAAAAGGACTTATCGCTGAATGGATTCAAAATGGGATTCATAGTAGCATCTTGGGTATTTAGCGGGCTTATCCACAGCATCTTACGCAGCTTAAATTCTTCACATACGATCCATTTATTCAGCTGGATTATTTACTGAGGCGAATCAGGTTGAGCACCTCGATCAAGGACATAACAGCACTGCCCCACCTGGGAGCTGAACCCAGCAACCTTGGATTTACAATTCCAGCTCATTACATTACAGGCATTTAGCAGACATGCTAATCCAGAGCAACATACACAACTTTCACATAGGATTTACACTGCACACAGGACGCGGGAGGTGCTGGAGCCTATCCCAGCATGCACTTGGGCGAGAGGCAGGAATACACCCTCGACAGTTTGCTGAAACTTATGACATTTAAAGTATAAATTATGTGTGTGGTTGAACATATTTTTTTTCTTCCAGTTTTGAAAATGTGTCAACGTAAAATAGACTTTTAATTCTCTCTTTCTGAATTAATAATTATTCTTGTGTCTGTCTTCATTTTGAATTTGCTGCATTTCGCCTTTTTTTGTGATCATGACTATAAGGCGTATGATTAATTAAAACCCACTCTTTCTTTTTTGCTTCACTGTGCAATTAGCCATTTAATTACCTTGTTTAATTACAAACAAACTATCCAGAATTGTGAACACAGCTGGCAAAAATCACTGGAAAACAGCAATCATCTCAGCCAGACGGCCAGCAGCCACAAAATCCCCTCTCACTTTCACGCCAATGAAGACCGTCAGAACGATATCAGGGAATAAACACGGGGTCCTGGAATAATCCAAAGCACGAGGAGACTGTGTCATAGGTCACATGAATGCTCAGGTACGAATTTTTGCTCAGATCCTATCTTCTTGCAACGACTGTTCACGTTTCATGTGTGTAAGTGACACTCCTGTGTCTGTGTGGATTTGATGAGCTTGGTGCGCATGTTTGCATGTTAACGTGAGAGTGCTTAGCGTAGGTCCCTAGCGGTTAGCATGCATAGCGTACTGTAGGTCCCTAGCGGTTAGCATTCGTGGCGTACTGTAGGTCCCTAGGATAGACGGCGAGCTCACCCTCCTGCGTCTGCTTGGACTTGATGAGCTTGGCGCGAATGTTAGCATGTTAACGTGAGAGTGCTTAGCGTAGGTCCCTAGCGGTTAGCAAGCGTAGCGTACTGCAGGTCCGTAGCGGTTAGCGTGCGTAGTGTACTGTAGGTCCCTAGCTGTTAGCGTGCGTAGGGTACCGTAGGTCCCTAGTGGTTAGCATGCGTAGCGTACCGTAGGTCCCTAGCTGTTAGCATGCGTTGCGTACTGTAGGTTCCCTAGCTGTTAGCGTGGGTAGCGTACAGTAGGTTCCCTAGCGGTTAGCGTGCGTAGCGTACTGTAGGTCCCCTAGCGGTTAGCATGCGTGGCGTACTGTAGGTCCCCAGCTGTTAGCATGCGTAGCGTACTGTAGATCCCTAGCTGTTAGCATGCGTGGCGTACTGTAGGTTCCCTAGCGGTTAGTGTGCATAGCGTACTGTAGGTCCCTAGCTGTTAGCGTGCGTAGCATACTGCAGGTCCGTAGCGGTTAGCGTGTGTAGCGTACTGTAGATCCCTAGCTGTTAGCGTGCGTAGCGTACTGTAGGTTCCCTAGCGGTTAGCGTGCGTAGCGTACTGTAGGTCCCTAGCGGTTAGCGTGCGTAGCGTACTGTAGGTCCCTAGCGGTTAGCATGCATAGCGTACTGTGGGTTCCTAGCTGTTAGCGTGCGTAGCGTACTGTAGGTCCCTAGCTGTTAGCATGCGTAGCGTACTGTACTGTAGGTCCCTAGCAGTTAGCATGCGTAGCGTACTGTACTGTAGGTCCCTAGCAGTTAGCATGCGTAGCGTACTGTACTGTAGGACCCTAGCTGTTAGCATGCGTAGCGTACTGTAGGTCCCCGGGGCAGACGGCGAGCTCACCCTCCTGCGTCTGCTTGGACTTGATGAGCTTGGCGCGCATGTTGGCGCCCACGATGTGCGAGCTCCGCAGGTCGCCCACACGGAACATGAGGCAGAGCCGGTCGTCCCGCAGGGAGATGACCGCGTTGCGCGAGAACACCAGCGTCTCCGCCCGCTTGTTCGGCTGCGAGATCTTCACGAACATGCAGCCCACCTGCGGAAGAGCCGAGCACTTTACGCACCTGCGGGAGCTGCGCGCTAACGCACCTACAAAACCAACACACGCCTGCACACACTAACGCACCTGCACACCAACACCAACTGTACACACTAACATAACTGCAAACCAACACACACTTGCACACACTCACATAACTACAAACCAATACACACCTGTACACACTAAGACAACTACAAACTAACACACACCAGCCACTCATGCACACCAACACACACTCGCAGGACCTACAACCTTACATAAACCTACACCCTAAACCACAATGCACAGCGACACGTATCCGCCCCCACCCTGACAGCATCAACCAATTGAAAAACAGAGATCCAGTTACCCTGTGTAGCCGAAAGCCAGCGTCGCTCACAATAATAATTTTATTCATTTTTCATTCATTACAAAATGTCAGCGAAACCAGAGCCTGTTCGGGGGGGGGGGGGGGGGGGGGGGGGAAAAAAAAGGAATAAAAGAAAAAAAAAAAAAGGCCAGAGGACTCCACGGACCTCGCCGGTCCAGGAGCCGTTGCCACGGCAACCCGCTCTGCGGCCGGCAGTGGCGAGCGCCGGCGGGCTCTGTTTGTTTGTGACCTCACCATGAAGGCGTTGACCATGGAGCCCAGGATGGCCTGCAGCAGCAGGAGCATGGTGCCCACCGGGCACTGGTCCGTGATGACGCGGTGCCCGTACCCGATGGTGGTCTCCGTCTCGATGGAGAACAGGAAGGCCGAGATGAAGCCGTTGACGTTGTTCACGCACGGCGTCCAGGTCTCGTCCTCCAGGTGGTCCAGGTCCCCTCTGAGAGAGAGAGGGGGAAGAAAGACAGTTTTCTCAGAGCTGAACCTCCTCCTACGTAGCAAAAAAAAAAAAAGAGTTCAAAAAAGCATATTTTAATAGACTGTCTTTAATTATAAAAGACTTCCATTCCCTGGCAAAAAGAAGAAACACAGGAAATCCTATCAGGGGAAGGGTCAACATCTCTATATTCTATATAACATCCCTATACACTATCCCGCAATACACACTGTACCATAATACACAATAGCCTCCCAAAACACTGCTTGACATAAATCTTCTTCTTTGTAAATGGACTGCATTTATATAGTGCTTTACAATTGATGCCTCTCATTCACCCATTCACACTCACACACACCAACGGTGAAAGGCTGCCATGCAAGGTACCAATCAGCTCGTTGGGAGCCATTAGGGGTTAGGAGTCTTGCTCAGGGACACTTCGACACACCCAGGGGGGGATCGAACCGGCAACCCTCCGACTGCCAGACAACCGTTCTTACCTCCTGAGCTATGTCGTCCCTTTTATTTATTTATTTATTTATTATTTACCATTTGTTGTTGCTTCCTGAGTTAAATATAGCATTTATTGTTCATTGTTCTTTTGCGTCTGTTTTTCTGTACGCTTTGGCAACATTAACAGATCTATTTCTTGCCAATATGGCATTTTGAATTGGGAAAATAAAAAACTGCAAGTATGGAAAATATCTTTCATTGTACTTTTTTAAATCATATTTATCCTTATTGGTTTGTTTTTCAGAGAACCAATGCTTTCCCAGAATCCAGTGCCCTTCGTGGTCACTCTCATAGTCTAATTAAGACAATTATTCATTTTTTAACAGCCCTGGAAATCCACTGCTGACCTTTCAGTAATCACCCCTACAGGCTGCTTAAATATCACACAGACTCTGAATTAAAATAGAGAATCACAATGTAGAGGATGTTATTCAAATACGAGACACCATAAATAGCAGCATCATATTACATAAATGACATTTATCTGAGACCGTTTTATTTGCTTTGCTTTATCACCCGTTATCATGTGATGAGGCATATCTCACCTGCAGCATGTGTTAAATTGTACCCTCTCTCGCACTGGGCGATACGGTATAACACACCTGTGCCCATACGATAAGCTACATCTCACCTATATCAGGTTACAAAAGTGCACCTCACCTTTATCATAAGGTATATCTAACCTGCAGCATGTGTTAAAGCGTACCCTCTCTCACACTGGGCGATAAGGTATAACACACCTGTGCCCATACGATATGCTATACCTCACCTATATCAGGATACAAAAGTGCACCTCACCTTTATCATAAGGTATATCTAACCTGCAGCATCTCACCTATATCAGGATACAAAAGTGCACCTCACCTTTATCACAAGCTTTAGCTCACCTGCAGTAGGCTATCAGGTACCAGATAGCCCCGAAGAACAGCCAGGTGACGGCGTAGGCCATGACGAAGACAAACAGGGAGCAGCGCCAGTTGAGGTCCACCAGGGTGGTGAAGATGTCCGTCAGGTAGCGGTAGGTCTCCCTCATGTTCCCGTGCTGAACGTTGCAGCGGCCGTTCTTCTCCACGTACCGCTGCCTTTTGCGCTTGCTGCGGCCTGGAGAAGCGAGGGATTGAGGGAGAGACAGAGAGAAGGGGGGATGGGGGGGGGGGAGAGAAGGAGAGGAAGGGGGAGAGAGAGGGAGAGAGAGAGAGAACAAGAGAGAAAGAGAGAGTGAGGGAGAGAGAGAGAGAGGGAGAGAAGGAGAGGATGGGGGAGAGGAGATTGAGGGAGAGGGAGAGAAGGAGTGGAAGGGGGGAGAGGGGATGGAGGGAGGGAGGGAGAGAGAGAGGGGGGAAGAGAAGGAGGGAAGGAGAGGAAGGGGGAGGGGGATGGAAGGAGAGAGAGAGAAAAAAAGAGATCCCTATAAAGATCACTTTCCTAATTAAGGAAACACCAATCCTTGTGGGACTCCATTTCCCATAACACCTTTGTTCAGACAAGATACCTCTGGCCATTACTTCTTTGTGTTCTACCCAGGAGCCAATCCAATACACACACACGCGGAAACAGCTCCTGTCATTTGGACTGATTTCATTCTGTGAATACGCCTCTCATGTGGTACTTATCAAATGCTTTTTTAGAAGTCCAAATTATATAATGATTTATAATGTCATCAAGCCTTCTAGCTTGTACCATCCTCAAAGAAGCCCAAGAGTCTTCTTGGACATGGTCTTGCGCTGCAAAGACCATGTCAGATTTCCCTTAAGATCTGTTTTTTTTTTTCAGGGAATATTTCCAACATCCTAACAAATGATTGCAGTATTTTACAAGAGCTATCAGCTAACCTGACAGGCCTGCAATTTCCTGCATCAGCACAGTCCCCTTTTTATATATCGGTATTATATCACCTTGCTTCCAGTCATCGGGTATTTCTCCAGTTTTTATACAGTCCATAAAACACCTGTTAGTGGTTTAAAGATGATATCCCCCAGCTCTTTGAGAACACCCATAATATTATAGACATCAGGACACCTGTTGCCTTACATGTATTTGCCTTTAGTTTTTGTCATTATTTTTAGCAATATCGGCAATATCCTCACGCTAGGAGTAAAGCTTGTTCTAATACATTATACATTGGGAAGGAACATTGCTGTATGTAGTCTCTTTCTCGACTTGCAGTATACCGTATAAATTATATACAGGTACAGCAGCCAAGTATAGTACATAACCGTGTCCACTAAGGAGGTTATGTAATGATGTCCGTCTGTCTGTCCGTTTGTCCATCCGTCTATGACAAACATCTCTGCACATTCATGTTCCCAAGAGGAAGAAGCCGTTTGATTTTGGTGACCCCATGACCTTTCCACCAGCGCCACCATCAGGCAAAAATTTCAATATTTGATCAAAACACCTCTGTAAAAGTAATGGCCGGATTGCCATGAAATTTGCAATGCGAATTCGTGCTCCCAACAGGGAAGAAACCGATTGATTTTTGGTGACCCCATGACCTTTCCTCTAGCGCCACCATCAGGCCAAAAATATATCAAAAAGTAATGAGCTGGACTGCCAAGACATTGACTGTGTGCACGCATGCGGAGAGAGACCGTTTTTGCCTTAGCAGAGGTCAGCACTATACTGTTGGCACTATAGTGAGTGCATTATTTCTAGTCACAGTGTGATTGGTTGATGGTGCCCAGAACCCGCTTACCCCAGCCGAATTTGCCCTTCTCGGTCCCAGGCTGGATCTTCTTCCTGGTCGGCCGGGCTGCTGCCTGGGCCTCGCGGGCAGCCAGTTTGGACTGGAACGACCGAGCCGCCGGTTTCTCGGGGGGCGCGGCTGTGTCCGTGGTTACCACATGCCCCAGCTCCTCCGATACGTCAATCACTCCAGTGGGTGGGGCGGGACCCGTTTCCTCAGCAACAGGCCCATCCCCCTTCTCAGATACCGGGAGAGAGAGGGCTTCTGGGAGGTGGGTGAAGACAGAGTTCTCCAGAGCCATTATGTATGTGTGTGTGCACGCGCACCTGTGTGTGTGTATGTGTATGTGTGTGCGTGTGTGTCTGTGTGCGTGTGTGTGTGTGTGTGTGTGTGTGTGCGTGTGCGTGTGTTGCACTGTATGTGTGACTTGTTTAAAAGGGTATGTAAGTGAATGACTGAGCCGGTGTCTTGATTTGTCGGTGGTAACGATTATCTCTACGCTACTGAGAGTGATAGAGCAGCTTCCTGCTTCAGACCTTTGATGCGTATCTTTGCATCTACGATAAAGGAGAAAACAAAAGGAACGGTGTTAGGGCACTGTCATGCACCACACAGACATAACTAACACCCATGCATACATATGATCCATGACTGTATGCTCTGAGCAACCATGATCCATTCTGCTTCCATTGTGACAGCTCCGAGCATGCAGTTTATTTACTGAGATGCAGAGTACTCCACATTCTCTATCAGAGTACTGTACAGTCACCACTAAGTACTGTGTATCTCATATTACAGTACTAATAGCAGTGATAGGATTTGGGTAAATAAGATCACCGTGTTTGTGAAAATAACGATATTAAAATACAGGGATTCACTTTTATCCGAGAGCAAGTGGAGACAGGCTAAATTTTGAAAGTGGCATGCTCGATCCCTCCTTTGTAACGTCAATAGTAATCTGCTAACATTCGTGCGTTCAGTGCCGTTTGGTTCAAAGGCTTGTGGCAACACCGATGCATTCACAACAAAAATGAATACGCATTAATACGCATATTACTGCTGCCGGTGATTAAAACCATGGGACAGTGTTTGTAGTAGAAGCGGGCTGTGTATTTGTATATGTATATGTATTTGTATATATCTGTGAAAGAAGTGTAGCTTTCGAAAGTGCTTCAATTATCATGGTTTTGCAAACAAAATTGTCCCTCAGGCTACAACTGCCAGCTAATTTTTTTTTTTTACTTTTGGAAGTCGGAGCTGTGCACACAGATTAGTTTTGAAGGGGGTCGCAAAATTGCAGGCCTCTCCAAAAATAGAGCGAAACAATTATCTGTGTTCTGCTTAGTGTCAGCCAGTGTAGGCCGCCTCTCTATCTGGGGAAAGCTCTGCTTTCATAACCTTGAAAATCTGCGCTTGTACAAACTGAACAATTAAGCAATTTTGTATACATGTGCGAGAATTAGGCTACTAAGACCTTGTATTGAAATTGTATTGACATTGAAATTGGGTATTTACAAGGTCTACGGTATTCCAGACCTGAAAAAAAGAGATTTATGTGTGTGTATGTAAGACAGAGAGAGAAAGTAAAAGAGGGTGTGTGTGTGTGTGTGTGTGTGTGTGTGTGTGCGCGCTTAGGTCTGTGTGAAGGAGAAGAGTGTGTGCATCCGTTTGTGTATGTGTGTGTGTATGTGTTGTGTGTGTGAGAGAGAGAGAGAGAGAGAGAGGGGGGGGGGGGGGGCATATAACAGTATATTTGTATTTGCCATACAACAAGTAATAAGATATTTACCACAGCGTTTAACAGCTGATCTTTCCGGTGTGTCGAGCATAAGCAGAAGCATGAATAGTAATAAAATAACCAGAGCGCCTCTTAAACCATTAGAACCACAGAAATTAAATAGAACACCGCCGTAGCACCTGTTAAAACTGGTAGGCTAAAATGTCAGTTCGGTGCAGCAGTACCTGATAACGCTCTGGCAGGTAGGCTAGTTTCAAAACACATCGAATGCGTAGGGTGATCGTTGAACAGAAGGCAGTTAATTCTAGCCATTGTGCTCTGCATATATTACACTCTGTCTTTCTTTGCCGTTGATTGGACATACGTCTTTAGTCAAAAACGCGTGATAAAACGTTGTATCTTACCTGAAGCATCAAATCTTAATTCTTTTTTTGATGCTTATATTCCAGCTGAAATCATTTTGCCGATCCGGGCATGCGCTGTTCTAGCTTCAAGTTCGAGTCTACCCATTTTTTTTAGCAGAACAAGAGATTCAAATCGGGTGGGTCCAGCATCGCAGCATCGCGTATTCCTGGTTCGCCAAGCCTGGAGTCTTCTATTAAATTATTTCCATCACAAGGCAAATACGCCGGGAAACATTCACAAATTGAATCGAAATTTACCAACGTCCTGCGTGTCAGTTTTTGGAGGTTAAAATGGAGGCAATCCGTATGCTAGCCTACTGTATGATCCGTGTATCGGTCTGAAAAGGGGAGAGCGTGAATCACCGGCTCGGCGATGGTGCGCAGGTGTTGAGAGAGAGAGCGAGAGAGAGAGAAAGAGAGGGAGACGGGGGGGCGTGCTCTTAAATTAGACGTGAAATGTTTACAGTAACAGCTACGTTTTCCTTTTATTTTAATTCTCCGTAGAGAGGCTACTCAAGAAATCTTCACTGTCTAACAAAAATCTAACTGTAAAATATAGAAAATATGATTATATAATACATAAAATGTAACTATGCGTGATTAAAATATTTATGCAACATATTAATCTATATACAATAACCTAAACAAATAATTTCTCGCAACACTGCAAAATAAAAATTAAAAAAAATAATAGTAATGATAGTAATACCCACTGTGTAACTTTATGTTCTTGACGACGAATGAATAATACATCCCTATCGTTATCAGCAAAAATAACAGCGCTTGGCTACTAGTTTAACTACCCAATGGCGCAATTAGCTTTTCCCAAATATATTAAGTTATGATTACATATTTGAATATATTTCCGTGTATACAGCCCACAGCACCTTGATTTTAACAATCTCCGTTTTTCCGTTGTTCCACTGTGAGCTGCAAGTACATACTGTGCTGATAGGCTACACAATTTTTCATTGGTCAGAAACTCAAATGTGATGTGAAGTACAATGAGATAAGGGAGGTGTCCTATCTTGGGAGCTGTACTGTTGTGCATTTTGCTTCCTTAATTCGGTCAATAAACCCACCTGAGAAAAAGCATTTCATCAAAGCACTCTGCCAGTGGTTCCCACACTTGGTCCTGGGGGGACCCCCTGTGTATGCTGGTTTTCATTCCAATCACCATTGCAATTCCAGCTTTCCAGTTTAGCAAACAAATAATTTATATAAATTAGGTGCTTTTCATGTTGAGAGAGATTATTTGCCCTCTTAATTCACATTAATTGGTGAAAGTGTGGACACACAGACACTAAAGCTAACCATTTGGTAGATAATTCATAATTCTTAGACAAAGCAAATGACAGCAATCCAAACCTGAATTGTGTTAATAAATGTGTTCATTAAAAAATTATTAAAGTTCTTAAATACATTTTCAACGACCTAATTAGGAGTCTGTTGATTCATCTCAGTCTTTAATTTGTTAAGTAAAAAAATGACCTCTTTTAATGCTATTGTTTGCAAAATAGCATAATAAGCTATGATGTGGACATAGGACTTTAGTCCTTCAAGGAATGCATAGCTACATATGACATAATGCGGTGTAAGATGGTAAGTAATCCCTATAACATGAAAAGCATCTAATTAAGAAAATTAACATCTTGTTAAAATTGTGGGATTGCAATTGTGATTGGAAAGAAAACCAGCATACACAGTGGTCCCCCAGGACCACTGCTCTACTGTACGTACTGTAAGTTCCAAACCACTAGGTGGCAGCACATTTAAAGTCAATCAAACAGAACCTTCCTCCCGGCTGTGAAAGCTAACGCTCTTTCCTGTTTCAAGATGTCGGTGTACGGACCGGTAGTGAAAATTCATCCTGTTGTTCTTGCCTCTATCGCCGACTCTTACGAGCGGAGAAACGAGGGAGCAAGTCGTGTGATTGGGACATTACTAGGTAACACATTACCAGTATTCTACTAAGTTCATTAGAATTGATGTAGACAAATACATTGATGTAATGTTGGTTAGCTAGGTAAGCTAGTTATCGCTGGACGTGGGATGGAGAGCATGCGGCTACGGCTTAGTATGGACAGACGCTATCTTGCTAACTAATGCTAGCGCATTGCTTGTTCTGAATAAGTTGTCGTTACATTATATAGCTGAAGCTAACACTGTTGATATATTAATGACTTTCTAGGGTTTTGAAACATTGTTAGGTGGTCGTGATTAATTGTACAGATACAGTGAACTGAACAGTTTGGGAGAGGAGTGTACTCGCATGGTTTTGTGGGTAAAACACATTGATGCCTGTTGTTAAACGATTGCATTGCTAGCGAGCGAGTGTTATATGGATGTCCGATTTAGCCTGCTCTCTGCTTTGAGGTTCTTAATACATGGACGCTACCAACAGTTAGCTAGATTGTAATTTACGCCTCTGAAAATCGACTTGTCAGTTAATTCTTTTTGTAAATTTAGATGCTTTCGTATTTTTCGCGCAACGATGCCATAGAGACGTCTGAAGCTTAGGTGGCAATGGGTAACGAGCTGGTTTACAAATTCTAGATAAAGCTAAGTTAGTTGTTTTGTGACAAAAAGTTGCCTAGATTTAAGTTCTCTGTGATCCTTTAACTATCAAACTCGCGTCTTGATCACTTGAAGTTATATTAAGTTTGATTATAATGTTACCGACTGTACATCATATTACGCTCCGTACACTGAAACAGATATTACTTTTGTTGTACAGCATATGCTAGAAACATGAAAATTATACCACCAAATGTTATTTTGTTTCTAGAAATAACTATTTATTTATATATGGTGATACAAATATACTTTTGGTTTGACGTCCTTTCAGAATTAACTTTCAATGATATTATAAATATTTATATTATTTTAAGTTTTGGTGTCATTGATGTAGTGTTAACAGATTAGGTTGACAACACTACTGCCCTACACTCAATAAGTGACGGTGCTGTATAAGTATGCCTTAGCTGTCTACTCTTATGAATGTGTGGCATGCAATATTAACATTGGTAAGTAAATAGAACTGATAATATAAATATAAATCTGATGCTGATGGTGTGTTTTTACTCCCGCAGGAACAATTGACAAGCACACGGTTGAAGTAACCAACTGTTTCTCTGTCCCTCACAATGAATCTGAAGACGAGGTAAATTGTGTGTTATATGGTGCTGTGTGTCAGTGCTGTTGTGTAGTGCTGTGTGTCAGTACTGTTGTATGAGTGCTGTGTGTCAGTGCTGTTGTGTAGTGTAGTGCTGTGTGTCAGTACTGTTGTATGGTGCTGTGTGTCAGTGCTGTTGCGTAGTGCTATAGTGCTGTTTGTCAGTACTGCTGTATTAGTGCTGTACTGCTGTGTGTCAGTGATGTTTTTTGCAGCTGCTTGCATGTGGTCTAACAGTTCTGTGTTGGTAGGTTGCAGTGGACATGGAATTTGCCAAAAACATGTACGAACTGCACAAGAAGGTCTCCCCCACTGAGGTCATCATCGGCTGGTAGGTTTGCCCCCCCACCCCTCCCTGGTGTCGGGCCGATTTAGACAGGGTAATAGTGTAACAGACAGTCCATACACACACCGTCAGAGCAGAAGACTCCGTGCACATCAGCATGCAGAAATCCACTCTGACAAGGAAACCAAACCCCAACATCTATCCCCCCCTCCCCCCTTATGTTGTGATCAGTCATGAGAGCTGACTGGTTTGGGTCTGAGGCTCTCATTTGCATTATTGCTGTGGAAGGCCTCTGATTGGCTGAAGGAACATCTCTCCTCCCCCCCCACCCTTCCCCTTACTGTACAGTGCTTTGACATCATGGAGGTTCTGAATAATTAAAAATTGTCATCGATGTTTTTGCACTGTAATAAAACATAAAAATAACGAACGCTGTGGGCATGGGTGTGAAATTATTCCTCACGTTCTCCCCCGCGTGCTTCCTCCCAGGTACGCCACAGGATATGACATCACGGAACACTCCGTGCTGATCCACGAGTACTACAGCCGGGAGGCTCAGAACCCGATTCCACCTGACGGTGGACACGGCGCTTCAGAGCGGCAAGATGAACATCCGCGCCTACGTCAGGTGAGTGCCCCTGCACACGCGTGTGCCGCTGGGGTGCGGGCACGCGTGTACACGCACACCTCTGTTACGCCCACATACGTATGTGCACACACACACACACACACACACACGGCTGCTACACACACCCACATGCATGCAGTCACTTGCACAAAAGCACATGCTTGCGTGTGCATTCAGTCGCATGCGGGCACACACACACACACGGCTGCTACACACACCCACATGCATGCAGTCGCTTGCACAATAGCACATGCTTGTGTGTGCATTCAATCGCATGCGGGCGCACACGCACACACGGACGCACACACACACGGACCCTTTGTTGTGATTACAGAAGAGCAGGGCTGTTTATTTGTGATTGCTCTCTATTACATTGCATGTATGCATGTCTTCAAGAAAACACATTTGTAATTTCTCTCTTGTCATGGTGAATATTATTGTTATAGCTGCCCTAGGTAAAATTAATCCTCCTGCACAAACAAACCAGGTCCAGGTGAGCTGTCTGTTCCTTACCTGGACAAGTAAACTGTTTATACCTTACCTTGACAGGTAAACTGTCTTTACCTTACTTGTCCAGGTGAGCTGTCTGTTCCTTACCTGGACAGGTAAACTATATTCTACCTTACCTGGACAGGTGAACTGTCTCAACCTTACATGGTCAGGTGAGCTGTCTGTCTTACCTGGACATGTCTCTGCCTTAGACTGTAGCGGGCTGTTCCTTACCAGGTGCTGCTTAGGTACAAGAGTCTGTAGATGAGTGTTGGGTTTTTGTGTCAGTGCTCAGATGGGCGTGCCCGGGAAGACAGTGGGCGTGATGTTCACCCCCCTGACAGTCAAGTACATTTACTACGACACAGAGCGCATTGGCGGTGAGTATCCCTCCTTCCCCTCCCACCCGCCTGTTACTGCACCCCTCTTCTCTCTCTCTCTCTCTCTCCTCTCCTGTCATCCCCTCCTGTTCCCTCTCTCTCTCTCTCTCTCTCCCCTCTTTCTCCTCTCATCCCCTCTCGTTCCCTCTCTCTCTCTCTCTCTCCTCTCCCCTCTTTCTCCTCTCATCCCCTCTCGTTCCCTCTCTCTCTCTCCTCTCATCCCCTCCCGTCCCCTCTCTTCCCCCAGTGGACCTCTCTCTCTCTCTCTCTCTCCTCTCCTCTCCCCTCTCTCTCCTCTCATCCCCTCCCGTTCCCTCTCTTCCCCCAGTGGACCCTCTCTCTCTCCTCTCCCCTCCCCTCTCTCTCCTCTCATCCCCTCCCGTTCCCCTCCCTTCCCCAGTGGACCATCTCCCTCTCTCTCCTCTCCTCTCTCTCTCCTCTCATCCCCTCCTGTTCCCTCTCTCTCTCCTCTCATCCCCTCCTGTTCCCTCTCTCTCTCCTCTCATCCCCTCCTGTTCCCTCTCTCTCTCTCTCTCTCTCTCTCCTCTCCCCTCTTTCTCCTGTCATCCCCTCCTGTTCCCTCTCTCTCTCTCTCTCTCTCCTCTCATCCCCTCCTGTTCCCTCTCTCTCTCTCTCTCCCCTCTCCTCTCCCTCTCTCTCCTCTCATCCCCTCCCGTTCCCTCTCTCCCCCCAGTGGACCTGCTGCAGCGCACCCGGGCCTCTCCCAATCGGACGAACGGCCTGACCTCTGACCTGGAGCAGGTGGGAGCGGCCGCGGCCCGAGTGCAGGACATGCTGGCCACCGTGCTGACCTACATCGAGGACGTGCTGGTGAGTGTGCGCGCGCGTGTGTGTGTGTGTGTGTGTGTGCGTGTGTGTGCGTGTGCGCGCGTGTGTGTGTGTGTGTGTGTGTGTGTGTGAGTGTGTGTGTGAGACTGTGTGAACTTGTAATACTATCCTTCTGGGAACCAAATGTCCTCACAAGGATAGAAAGATGAAGAAAATTTATCTTTGTGGGGACCTTTTGCTGGTCCCCACAAGGTCAAGTGGCTGTTTTAGGGTTAGGACTTAGGGTTAGGGTTAGGGTTACAATTAACTAAGGTTAGGGTTAAGGTTAGGCAGGTAGTGGTTGGGGTTAGGGTTACGGTTAGGGTTAGAGGTTACGGAATGAATGTAGTCAATGGGAAGTCCTCACAAGGATAGCAGTACGGGACTGTGAGTGCGTGTGTGTGTATGCGTGTGTGTGTGTGTGTGTGTGTCTTCGTGACAGCAGTATTGTCTCTCAGTCTGGTAAGGTGATGGCAGACAACAGCGTGGGCCGGTTTCTGATGGACCTGGTGAACAAAGTGCCGAAGATCTCAGCTGAGGACTTTGAGACCATGCTCAACTCCAACATCAACGTGAGTTTTTGGAACGTGTCTTATTTCAAGATTCTAAGTCGGTGTTCTAGAACTTTCACTAGCAGTAGTGATTGTGACATCAGCATTGGATTGTCAAGTTACGAACATTCTAAGCACATATTTGTGCTCTTGCATCTTAAATGGTTAATGGCGCTCTCTCTCTCCCCCTCTCTCGTTCTCAGGATCTGTTGATGGTGACATATTTGGCCAACCTCACCCAGGCACAGATCTCCCTGAATGAGAAGCTGGTCGTGCTCTGAGCAGAAGCTCACTTATATGTTTCTTGTATGGCTCTACTGAATAAAAGCGTGAAGTGTTTCCCCCAGGTCTGAGTGAGCTGGTGTTCCTTACTGGAAGAGATGTGAGAGTCCTCACATCAGTGGTGATCACTAATATAAATGTGCTGCGTTCTGCTCCCTGGGCAGTAGGTGGCAGTAGGTAGTTATCTGTCTAATATGTTTCCCATGGACTAACTGCTCACCCTCTCCTGGTTCCCTCTTGTTCTCTTTCTCTGGTCGGCTCTGGTCCCAAACACAGACTGGCATTTTTATTTTTTCTCTCTTTTTTTTCTCTTTCTCTCTCTGTCTGAAATTCTTACATGCATTTTATTTTCTTGACCACACATAAACACAGGATTACCTTACCAATATAACATAAAATACAAACGTATAGCATCTAATAATTATGTAATGGGCAAGAATTATATAAAAAGTAAAGTATATTCGTTTTTTATTTTGTGAAAAGAATGTATACTTTCTGAATATATGAACATACATGTACGCAGTACCTTCGCTACTCACCCTCCATAAATTTTTTCCCTTCATTACAGTGGATTTAATGGTGCTCTTAGGAAGATTCAAAAGCTCTAGCGGTCTTTGTATAACCTTCTCCAGCTTTTTATCTCCTGAAAACGTCATCTCAAAGTTCTGCGGGTAGTTCCTTGGTCGTCCTGGCGGCGTGTCTGATCTGATCCGAGCTGCTGTCTCAGTTGTGCGACCTCACAAAGTTTTCGGCGTTGTTCTGCCATCGTGAATGTGAACAGTGGAGTGGAGTCAAAATTAACAGGCGGTTCTCATTTTTAGTGCGATCTCTCAAGAAAATGTAATATTTTAAAAACCGAATTTAGGTTCTTAATACGAAGGAGGTGAATCCTTAAGCAATTTCTTTGTTTTTAACATAAGACTTTCATTTGCCATTTGCTCAGGTACAGATGTGCAAGGGCATTGGAATTCTTGTGCGGAGCTCCCCGTTCAATAAATTCTAAATGACATCTCAAATCTTCACAGCAAGGGAAAACAGGAATAGTAAAATAAAATCTGTAAGCCACAGCTTAAGTCTTCAGCTGGTTTATTATTAAAAAATTTTTTTTTTTTTTTTTAATTCCCATCATTTTTCTGTAAGCTTCTACATGAGCTTCCGGTTGCTCCCAAAGCCTACATTAATACGCACAGTATTTGATGAAGGCATTTGAAATGCATTTAGTTATTTACAAACCCAACAAATGAAAGTTTTTATCAGTCAAGTGTACTTTACTCCAAATACATACACAGAGTATTTGCTAGACTCCGTGTATTTGGATAAACTTAAAATGCATTTTTTTTTAAATGAAATTTGAAAGAAAATATTTAAATACTCATGTTTGAACCAGGTATCTCACTTGTGCGGAACGCACACACACACACAGTCGCACACATTCACTCTTTAACTGACTCGCACATGCTCACTAACATGCACTCACACACACACACACACACACACACACACACTTACTCTCTCACACGCTCACACACTTGCATACATTCGCTCATTCCCTGACACACACACGCACGTGCACACACACACTCTGTCTCACCCCACACACCCACCCCCGAGACACTCAAATTTCCCCTGGATATTTTAACCCCTGCAGGATATTTTATTTGTCCTGGACACGACATGATGGAGGAGCAGCAAGCCTTTCCAAAACCACCAGTCCCCCGGGAGAGATGGAGAGAGACGGATAAATGAACAGCACAGAATGATCGGGAGATTGAAGGAGAGAGAGAGAGAGAGGAGAGAGATGGAGAGATGGAGAGAGACGGATAAATGAACAGCACAGAATGATCGGGAGATTGAAGGAGAGAGAGAGAGAGAGAGGGAGGGAGAGATGGAGAGAGACGGATAAATGAACAGCACAGAATGATCGGGAGATTGAAAGAGAGAGAGGGAAAGAGGGAGGGAGGGAGAGAGGAAGAAAGGAATATCTCTGTAACCTTCTTGCTTTAAGTGGCTTTAGTTGAGAAGGCTTTAGCAGAGAGCAGGGTAGTAATCTGGCCCTACACAAACAGGGCGACGCACAGCAGCACCCTAAACCTTCATCCTGCTTACTGATAACAGGATTTGCCCCCTAAGACCCGCGCCTCGCGGTTACAGGTCTTTACTCTGGACGATATCATCATCCAGATTTAAAAAAAAAAAAAAAAAAAACAAGCCCACCTATGACACGCACACTTACAAAACGGTGACGTGTTCACACACACGCACATTCAGTCGCCGTTCTGGTAAGCAGTAAACGCATAATAAGTCACTGTGGATAAGAGTGTCCGTTAAATGAATGTACTCAAACAAAACAATGAGATTATGTTCTAGGACGATCAGCCGTAAAAAAAAACAGGACTTTCCGAGAAACTAATCCCCAAAAGACACTTCCCTCAATTTCTCCCTCTCATGCTCACCAAAACGCACATACACAAATACACACTCATCCCACATATACAGAAGCACTCACACAAACACACACAAACATACACACATATGCACAAACACACGCTCACACGTACACACACACGTACACACATGTACAATCATACTAATAAGCCAGTACAGATAATGGATGGATCGATAATATTCTACAGTGTTCTACAGTGTTGGGGTTCCACAGTGTTGGTGGGGTACAGTGCTAGGGCTTTACGGTGCTAGTGGGGTGCAGTTTTGGGGTTCTACTGCCTCAGTGCGTTTCTTGTTTCAGACTACGTGCCCCCACTCCGCTAAAAGCGCAAGGGAACTCAGCTAGTGCCCTGAATTATTGATAGCTGTCTGGGAGAGTGTGTGTATTTACTCCAAAATTAAAAGCCTCCGGTGTCAGCTATCGAGAAAGAGTGCGTGTGTGTGCGCGTGTGCGTGAGTGTGAGTGAGAGAGAGAGAGAGAGAGAGAGAGAGAGAGAGAGAGAGAGAGAGAGAGAGAGAGAGAGGAGTACCAATTCAGCACAATCACAATTGACAATTGTTAAAATGTATAACTGAAAGGCTAATAAGTGGCCTATAAATTAAACTGAGCTGAAGACTTTGGCGACTGTCCAATCACAGTGAAGGAGCATAATTACTATCCAATAGCAAGGGCTTGGTGATAAGCGCTATTAGTGGACCAGAAGCTACAGGCGCAGACGTGCATCTCAGTGAATGACAGTTTAACTGAAAACAAAGTAATGGTAGTTTTTCAGGTCAAGTGTAGCAGTGTTTGTTACTGTACTGAAAAACTCATTCAGCCTTGATGTTCAGGCTATGTGTAAGTTTTGTTCTGTTTTGTTTTAAAATGGAGGTGAGCTGTCCACACAGATGCCCAAATATGTGTAGGGCTGGACTTGAGAAACGTGTGTTTTATGTATGATAGTAAAGTGGTAACTGTCCCTAGCTGGGTAGATATTGTTATTTCTATCGAAAATATGAATGCTATTCTATAAAAAGCCAACAACTTACAATGGATACATGCTTCCTCTGCTACTTCACAGACCATTAGTACAGTGTTTCAGGGCTATTTGTTTATTAATTTATTTATTTTGGTTTTGACAAATACAAAGTCACTCTTCCCCCAGGGGCATTTGCTTTATATTCCTAAATGGTGCTGAGGCTGGTTGAAGTTTTGAGAATAGAGATGTTTGAACTGGGCAGGATGAAGAACAGAATTTAATGAATACAGGTAAGGTCAGGAGCTGTTGACCGCCTAAGTGTTGCTACAATTATTACCCCACAAAATGTATAGCAGCACAATGCACAATGATTGGCACCAATGTATTTATTTATTTATTTTATTCACTTATTAATTAATTAATTTATTGTTTATTTGTTATACACAGAGAAAAGAATCCGTCATAATCTGGGGGGGAAAAGTACATTTTGTTAATCTGTCAAATCTAACTGTAGCGCCAAGTCGTCTTTAAAAATAAAGGTGCCCGGTTGAGAGATGAGAGTGAGCGAGTGAAAAAGAGAGAGAGGGAGGGGGAATAAGTTTATTCCTCCGGCCGCTCTGCAATAATTAGACAATTAAGACGCCAGGAAGAAAGAACACAACGGACTCATCGGCTGGTGGAACGTAAGTTTACCCCGCTTTGGCCACATTCAGATTTACTGATTTAAACAGTTTAATACTTTAGTATTAATATACGTTGTTGTTGTTGTTGTGATTTAAGTAAAATATGTACTTTTTTACTATTCTCATTTGAACGCATGAATTAGTTTCGCTTTTACGTCATTTATTTATTTTTTGTATTATATGGTAAATCATCTATATTTTAAGCGCTCTTAGCTGTGATTATGAATTCTGATACGCGACTGATACAATTTTTTGTTTTGATGTACAACCTACACTGTATATAAAAACATATTATGCAATTCCTCACCTCGTGGGTTCAGATGACTGATGAGTAAAAATACAGACATCAAAGTAAAAAATTTGTTCAACTTCACAAAGATAATGACAAACGGAAAGAGAATGCTATGCAGTTAATTTAGGCAGTTTAATTCTACAAAGCGGAAAGTTACCCTTACTGTTAATTTGTATGTTCTACTTAAAATACCAAAATAACCGATAACCTATTCAAAATGCTCGATCACTAAATTATTATTATTATTATTATTATTATTATTATTATTATTATTATTATTATTATTATTATTATAATAATAATAATAATAATAATAATAATAATAATAATAATATAATATAATTATATAATAATATATACTATTCTTGTTATTATTATTATTATTGTTATTATTATTATTATTATTATTATTATTATTACTTAATTCTATTTACATTTCTCATTAAATTAAGTACCCACTTTTTCGTCACAAAAGAAGGAGGAAATCAGTCTTATTTCTTGTCCTTGTTGTATAGCAGCCTTAGATACACAGTTTTTTTTTTCCATTATTGCGAACATAATTCAGGAAATTTGTTCACAGTTTATTTGTTCAAATTATTTATTTAGAACTGTGAAGACACATAGAGAATATGAATGAGGACTAAAACAGGTTTGATAACAGTGTGGAATGTACTATTGCTTCGTGAAATCACTTACGCTATTTTTATTTTTAGATGAACTGTCAAATAGTCGAAAGATTTTTTTTGCATAACGGTGAAATATAGGTTAAAGGTGGGATTTCACTCCACCTGAGATTATAGACCTATATTTACCGTCAACAGTAGTACGAAAGACCAGGGAATATTCTATGGTGGGTAGACATCATCATCATCATCATCATCATCATCATCATCATCATCATGTAGCCTATACTTATTGTGTATGAAAAGTTTCTACAAAGCAGAAATAAACAAATGAACGGCATTCCAAACCGTTTACATGATAAAGCAGGGCATCATGCCCTTATACCCTAACTCAATTTTCACTTCTCATGACAACTGAATCACAGCATTATTTAAATTATCCTGTTTCCCTCTAATGTCTAATATACAATCAGTTATCTAATGTCATCACGATCATGTGTTATTTTCTAAATTGGCAGGAGGCCTATCGTCACCTAATTTCCTATTATTAAACATTTTGTCATTACACTCAATGACCTTCATGGTCGTATGCTGCTAGCCAGTGACTGTGGTCGGGACATACAGTGTAAGCATGTGGTTGTAACACGCTAACGTACAGTGAACAGCAATAAAAACAGGCACCTAGTGTCACTGTCCTTGCTAATAGGTTATAACTATTGTTATTGCTGCTGGTAATGCTGCTACTGTTACTATTACTGTTGCTAATGCTGCTATGCTGCTACTGCTAACACTGCGACTGTAACTGTTGCTACTGCTGCCGATGATAATGATGCTGTGAATGTTGATGGTGTTTCTTTACAGATGCAGTGCAGCTGTAATTCTGTGATGGGATCAATCTCCCCTTCTTACTGGAGCAGAGGTCAGTTCCTGCTAGTGTACACTTTCTCTGTGTATCACAGCTAGTGTACACTCTCCCTGTGTGTCACAGCTAGTGTGCACTTTGTGTGTCACATCTAGTGTACACTTCCTCTATGTGTCACATCTAGTGTACACTTTATGTGTCACAGGTAGTGCACACTCTCCCTGTGTGACATAGCTAGTGTATACTTTCTCTGTGAGTCACAGCTAGTGTGCCCTTTGTGTATCAGAGCTAGTGTACACTCTCTGTCTGTCACAGGTAGTGTACACTTTTTCCGTGTATCAGAGCCAGTGTACCCTTTCTCCGTTCATCAGAGCTAGCGAACACATTCTCTGTGTATCACAGCTAGCGTACACTCTCCTTGTGTGTCACAGCTAGTGTGCACTTACTCTATGTGTCACATCTAGTGTACACTTTATGTGTCACAGGTAGTGCACACTCTCCCTGTGTGACATAGCTAGTGTATACTTTCTCTGTGAGTCACAGCTAGTGTGCACTTTGTGTATCAGAGCTTGTGTACACTCTCTGTCTGTCACAGCTGGTGTGCCCTTTTTCCGTGTATCAGAGCTAGCGAACACATTCTCTGTGTATCACAGCTAGTGTGCACTTTGTGTGTCACATCTAGTGTACACTTTCTCTGTGTGTCACATCTAGTGTACACTTTATGTGTCACAGGTAGTGTACACTCTCCCTGTGGGACATAGCTAGTGTGCACTTTCTTTGTGAGTCACAGCTAGTGTGTACTTTGTGTATCAGAGCTAGTGTACACTCTCTGTCTGTCACAGCTAGTGTACCCTTTTTCCGTGTATCAGAGCTAGTGTACCCTTTCTCTGTTCATCAGAGCTAGCGAACACATTCTCTGTGTATCACAGCTAGCGTACACTCTCCCTGTGTGTCACAGCTAGTGTGCACTTTGTGTGTCACATCTAGTGTACACTTTCTCTGGGAGTCACAGCTAGTGTGCACTCTGTGTATCAGAGCTAGTGTACACTCTCTGTCTGTCACAGCTAGTGTACCCTTTTTCCGTGTATCAGAGCTAGTGTACCCTTTCTCTGTTCATCAGAGCTAGCGAACACATTCTCTGTGTATCACAGCTAGCGTACACTCTCCCTGTGTGTCACAGCTAGTGTGCACTTTGTGTGTCACATCTAGTGTACACTTTCTCTGGGAGTCACAGCTAGTGTGCACTCTGTGTATCAGAGCTAGTGTACACTCTCTGTCTGTCACATCTAGTGTACACTTTTTCCGTGTATCAGAGCTAGTGTACACTCTCTGTCTGTCACAGCTGGTGTACCCTTTTCCCGCCTCTCCGCAGCGGTGGTGTTCCCGGACTGGGCCTACAAGCCGGCCTGGTCGCCCGGGTCCCGGCAGGTGCAGCTGTGGCACTTCCTGCTGGAGCTGCTGGGGCACGGGCAGAGCGGGGCCATCGGCTGGGGGGGCGAGTGGGGCGAATTCGTCATCCGGGACCCGGAGAGGCTGGCCCGGCTGTGGGGCGAGCGGAAGGGGAAGCCCCACATGAACTACGACAAGCTGAGCCGAGCGCTGAGGTGAGCTGGGACACATATACACACACAGGTACACACACACACACACACACACACACACACACACACACACACACACACACACACACACATACACGCATACACATATAAACATACACACACACATACTCACAAGCACACACACACACACACACACACACACACACACATACACACATACACATATAAACATACACACACACATACACACATACACACATAAACATACACACACACATACTCACACACACACACACACACACGCACACACACACACACACACACACATACACATATAAACATACACACACACACACACACAACACACACACACACACACAACACACACACACGTACACACACACACACACAGACAAGCATACACACACACACAGGTACACACACACACACACACACACACACACATACACACATACACATATAAACATACACACACACACACACAACACACACACACACACACACATACACACATACACACATACACACACACACACACACACACATACACACATACACACACACACACACACACACACAAGCATACACCTACACGGTCTCACAGACACATACATACACAAAGGTGCCCACCTGGCTTTGGGGGGGGGGGGGCAAAAATATGGGTGTTTTTAACACAGTGAATTTTATTTACAGTTACATTTATTGCTATAATTATTTATTGAAATAATTACATGGATCACATTACTTGCATTAAAACACACACACATGCACACACACGCGCAAGCATACACCTGCACAGTCTCACAGACACATACATACACATACTCATGTACAAACACACACTCTCTCACACACATACACACACAAACATACACATTTCCACTCTCACACATACTGTAAATAAACAGATACACACACAACCACAGACATATTACACATATATTATGCATACACAAACAAAAAACTGACACTCCCATTGTGACTTACTGCCCCCTGGTGCACACAGGTATTACTACAACAAGAGGATCCTCCATAAAACCAAGGGCAAGAGGTTTACATACAAGTTCAACTTCAGCAAGCTGATTCTGGTGAACTACCCGGCCTTTCCCCCCTGTCACGTGGCCCCCCAGGTCAGAGTCTGTGGGAAATAACACTCCTTTAATATACTGAATTTGATACTTTAATTGTATACTAATTTATCCCCCTCCCCTCCCCTCTAGCTCGTCCCATCTGAGGTAGGGGGGGTCACCTGTGTGGAGCAGGGAGAGAATCAGTGTTGAACAGAGGTAAGTGCTCAACATCCAAAAAGTATGTCACCATGACAATTTATATTTCCCTGGTAACCAACGCCTTTGCATGAATCAAATGTAATGTAGCTGTTACTCTATCAGCATCATCTCCATGGTTGCCATATTGTTACTGTATCAATGTATCCATGGTAACTTTACTGTTACATTTACAAAAACACCACTAGCTCTGATACTTGTCACTTCCTGGGTTACTGTACTGTTACTGTATCAGTGTTGTCTCAATGGTTACAGTAACAGTAGTGTAACTGTATCTATCTCCACAGTTACTGTACTGCTACTGTATCGTTACATCGTCACTGTAAATATACTATTACTATATCAGTGTAATCTCACTGGTTACTGTGCTGTTATTGGAATAGCATTGTCCATGGTTATTCTGTGCTTTAACCTGTCACAGTTTGCAGAAAAGCCGTTAACCACATGCCTGTATTTCTCTTGATTGACAGCGGCACAGTCCATTCCACACTCTTTCCTGCTGCCATACTGTCTTCCTAAGCCCCTCCCCTTCCCGCAGACCCACACTCTTCAGGGTCAACTGCCCTATCTCTCTGGCCCGCCGCCTCCGGGGACTAGCCAATCAGGGCTAGCGGGCCCTGTAATCACCAGCCTGCCCCTCACCCCAGCTCTAAACGGCTGGCCAACCGACACAGGGCGGAGTTTGAGCAGCTACCACACCTCTCCTCGTATGGCCGCGGAAGAGGGGGAGGCAAAGAAAAGAGATGGGAAGTGAAAGAACGAAGAGGGAAAGAGAGAGTCGAATACAGGAAAACTCCAAAAAATGTATATTTTAAAACTAATGCAGTGAAATGTTCAATGTTCAATCAACTCTTACAGAGTATATATGGTCCTCATTGGACCTCTGTTAGGGTTGAATTAACTCTGGACATTTTACGACGTACAGTTACAGCAGAATCTCCTCCTATTTAAAAGTGTGCTCAAAAAATAGAAAAGTTATATTTTATTATATTTTATTTTATAGTATTTTATAGTATATATTGCCCAATGAAAAGTTTTTTAAGCAATAATCTTATTTCCCAAGAAAGATATGTGTTAAAATTATTCATACCCGTTTTCAAAACTTTGTACAACCTTCCTTCATGTAAGAATGCTTCACATAATGTGGAATGACATTCTTTTTCAACATTCTCCTTCTTCTGGCAACAAACCGACTGCTGTTGATGTGCATGGGCAAAAAGAGCCATTTTGGTTGCATCTCACCACAATACCAGGGTCAGCTAAAGTTTGAAAAGTACTGAAACACTTGCTTTGACACCTATCTTTTTGAGAAACGCAGTTATTCATTGCTAAAACATTTTTCTCTTAGAAATTGTCTTAGTATTTAAAAAAAAAAAAGCATTATTAGCTATAGTTATATCAGTGAAATGTGTATTTAATGGGTTTTCTGTGATAACGAGCTTGTGTTGTGCTATGGGACAGTGTCTGAAGCACAGTAAAATGGCTGCTCAATTGTAATTCCAAAGGTTCCCTGTGTATTACCACACCACTGTGTGTGTGTGTATCAGGTGTGCACAATCCTAATTTCATCAATAATATAATAAAGAGGTATTTAAAGTGTCCCGCCACCTGTCATTCTTATAAGGGCAGGGAAGACTGTGCAATGCACCATTTAATACATGAACAGCATAATGTATAAAATACACAAAATATCAGAAAGTTTATGGCCATCAATTATGAGGTCCCTAAAATAATTCCTTTCCTCAAAACAAACTTAATGTTTTAATAAAGTATTAAAGCATGTTTTGCCAGTATGAATTCAGTTTGTATCCTACCTGCTTGGATGTGAAGATTTTGGGGGGTTCTCAGTCATTAAACCATTAGATATTCAGCACATATACTGAAAACCCCCAACCAGGGTGACTATGATTCCAATAGGACTACACTTCAGAGAGTGGACCAAAACGATGAAGAATTTGGTATATGTTTATACATCACAGACACAAAGTGTGGATTGAGTACACACTTACACTGAAGCTCTTTCTCCACAATAGAATTTACGCACAGCAAATATTACATCCTGTTCTTCGGTTTAAAAAAAAAACTGTTTAAGTTGTTACTGTTTGTAGCCTCGGACTCAATCTTCCGAAAATAGTATGCGTCACGCCGAAGACTGATTCAATGAGGGAGTCGCCACTTCATGAACGCGTTGCCATTTGCACTCCAATACAGCAGGTGGCAGTAGTACATCTCTCTTGGCCAACTGGTGAGAATGGCTTTGACGTCATTTTGGCGCTTCAGTATGAAGCGCGGGGAATTTTAGTGGAATAGGGGTAGTGTTGAAGTTGTGGGCATTTGTCGCGTATAAGAATTTATAGAGAAGCGTAACAAAACGGAATCATGCAGAGAAGCATTGCGTAAGTAAAGTTTCCATGAGCCAATTGAGCGTAATTCACAAGCATATTTCTAGCTTGCAAAACGGAACGTGAAATTTGCATTCTTGTCTCTGTTATTATTAGCGAGCTAGCAAACCAGGAAATGTCTGTTTTCATCTGTATTAAACCAGAGTATTTGTTCTGTGACGGGTGTATTCTTGTTGAGTATGTTCGTACACCTACACAAATTAATGCCCGTTAACTGTATTTTATGCCCTCACGAGCATGCACTTATGCATCTTATGGCGCGAGACCTAACCTTAGCAGAGTGCCTAGATTGCAGCCAACCGATATATCTTCTGCTTTGAGTATTGCAAAAAATTCGAATCAATTTACTAGATAACTAAATATATCTTGCACGTGAAATGTTCCGTGTATTTTGTCTGCTGACTTTACCTTGGTTCTTTCTGTAGCCAGTCGTGATATTACCGACCATCATAACGAGGTGTGTTTTTGCGCTTGACCGAAAATGGTCGACCGCGTCTTAACGAAACGTCACTGAAATAACTATCCAACTGACCAGTCAGTGGTCTGTTTTGTATTTCTTGTTTTAAATCCTGCATCTTTTACATTAAGGGGCATCTAACTAATGCGGGATAAACTGGAAAATTGTCGATACGTTTTAACCTGTTAAAGTGTAAAGTGTAGCTCATGGAATTGAACGGGCCAAATAAGTATGAAGGTTGTCAACCCCTCTTTTCTCTCTCAGGTCTTTTTTTCAGCCCATGAAAGGGAAGAAGAAAGAGGAGGAGACCGCCGGTCCAGGAAAAGAGAGATCTGAGTGAGTGAGGAGGTCGCTGTGTTTTGGGACACGATCACTGTTATGGTCACGGTCACTAGCTCAGGAGGTAGACTGGTTGTGTAGCAACTGGGGAGTTGTTGGGGCTCGATCCCCAGCCTTGAGGATCCATTTGGACAGTCCCAGTGCTGATGGACACAGTGAATCATGTGTTATAGGAGCTATAGGACAGTCCCTGTGCTGACAGACCCAGTGAATCACTGTGCCATACGACAGTCCCTGTGCTCATGGACTCGATAAATCACTGTGCCAAAGGACAGTCCCTGTGCTCATGGACTCGATGAATCACTGTGCTATTGGACAGTCCCTGTGCTCATGGACTCGATGAATCACTGTGCTATTGGACAGTCCCTGTGCTCATGGACTCGATGAATCACTGTGCTATTGGACAGTCCCTGTGCTCATGGACTCGATGAATCACTGTGCTGTAGGACAGTCCCTGTGCTCATGGACTCAGTGAATCACTGTGCTATAGGACAGTCCCTGTGCTCATGGACTCAGTGAATCACTGTGCTGTAGGACAGTCCCTGTGCTCATGCACTCGGTGAATCACTGTGCTGTAGGACAGTCCCTGTGCTCATGGACTCGATGAATCACTGTGCTGTAGGATAGTCCCTGTGCTCATGGACACAGTAAGTCACGTCTATTAGACTCTATATTTTTCTTTCCTCTTTCAGACCAGTCAAATCTCCGCTCAAACCCCGGAATGGGTTTCCGGAAGCCGATTCGCCGGTGAAGAAGACCAGTAAGCGCAGTCGGCCAATCGTAGACAGCGACGATGAGGACACCGTTGGGAAGGAAGAGACGGAGACGGAGATGGAGACTGCCCCGCCCGCGCAGGAGAAGGTGAGGGTGACAGACGCGGTTACCGCCAGGCGCCGACCGAAGAGGCGTGTCCACACCGGATAGCGTAGCGAGCCGCAGTGCTATTCATAGGTGTACGTAGCATAGCTGTGGAAGTGATGCGCGTGTTTAGCTGCAGCGCTCTCTCTCTCCTGCAGGTGGCGGCAGTGAAGAGCCCTGCCCAAACCACTCCCTCGACGCCGGTTTCCTCGGCTAGCGTTGTTACCGCGGTTACCCCGGTTACCCCGGCTACTCCCGCCACTCCCACCACCCCGTCCTCCGTCTCGCCTAGCGGGATCCCCAAACGCAAGACGGGTCAGTGTTGCCAAGCGACCAGCCGCTATGTCACTCACACGCTTGCTTTGCTCTGTGCGTGCATGCACGCATGCGTGTGTGTGTGTTTCTGTGTGCGTGCGTGTGTGCGCACGCGAGTGTGTGTGTGTGTGTGTGTGTGTGTGTGTGCGTGTGTGTGTGTGTGCCTGTGTGTGCTCATTTCTTTTGCGAAGATAGCCAGTGAAGTGTTACCTGCAGAGCGGGGTGTATATGCAGAAAGGTTCACAGCCTTGATGATGTGTGGTGCAGTACAGCTGGGTGTGTTTAGTGTGAAATGTCAGTTGAATATGGTGGGGTTAAGAGCGTATTTAGTATGAAAAGGTCATTGGAGTGTCGTATGAAATGTTTTCTTTCACTCTTTCCTTCCCAAGCCCGGAAACAGTTTCCGAAGAGAAAGCTGGACACTGCAAATCGTGATGAGGAAGAGGGTGAGGATGAGGAAGAGCAGCAGGTGGTGAAGAGGGCCAAGCTAGAGACGGACGAGAGCGAGAGTGCTCAAGCCACAGTGTGAGAGCTCAAATTAAAAAAACAAAATTCCATTTATAAATCACACGAATACTCCTCCCCCTCACACATGCATGTGCGTGCACACACACACACACTCATGCACACTCACTCTCTCACACTCTCTGTGTCTCTCACACACACGCTCACACAATCACGAAAACATTTGGGGTTCTTTTCTCATGGAAGAAGGGAACAAGGAGGAGGTGAAGAAGGAAGAAGTGTTTGTGAAAACTGCAGAGCCTGTGGGAGAGGAGGAAGAGGAAGGTGCAGTGAAGGAGAAGAGTGACGAAGAGTCAACTGTCAAAACGGAGGAAGAAAAGCCATCTGTTAAAACAAAACCCATCAACAGCTTCTTTGGTGAGACTCTCCCTCTCTTTCCTGTACCGTTTCCCTCTGTACTTCTCTTCCTCTTGTCCCTGTCTCTATCCCTTTTTCAACACCTTTCTCACCATAAGGCCGTTTTTACAGTTATGCTAAAACAACGCGGTTCCCGTGGTTTGTACTGGTTTTTACTGGAAGCCCCGCCTCTACTCACTAAGTAACCAATCGTTGTATGTGCGCCATTTTCGCAGCCTGTCACGCAGTTACTAGTCCAGAGAGGATCGCGGCGCCCTGTGCAGCCTCTTCTGTGATGGACCCTCAGACCCTGCTCTGGGTTTTTTGTTTCCACATGACCCTAGAACAACCTTTAGTCTCATCGGCTTTCCTCTCCTCTCTCCCTTAATCTGTTCATCACTCTTATCCCTCTTTTTTTTTTTAGCCCCCAGGAAAGTGGCCGTAAAGCTGGAGAAGGCTGAGGAGAAGCGGGGAGCTGGGAAGGAAGTGCAGGGAGAAGGAGAGGGTGATGGGGAGAAGGAAAGCGGGGAAAGCGGGTAGGAAATGCTTCCTAACGCTTGGTTTAATGAGGATTGAGTCTGAGGGAGTTGCTGAACAAATGTTTTATGCTGTTTGGTTCCGTCTGGTTGCCGTGGTTTCTCTGTTTGATGGTACACGG
Source organism: Anguilla japonica (assembly GCA_025169545.1). Lineage (NCBI taxonomy): Eukaryota > Metazoa > Chordata > Actinopteri > Anguilliformes > Anguillidae > Anguilla > Anguilla japonica. The sequence goes on along the minus strand of CM045890.1, from coordinate 6,389,189 downwards.
TTGCCGTGGTTTCTCCTTTTGATGGGATTTGGTTGCTGTGGTTTCTCTGTTTGAAGGGTTTTGGTTGCCGTAGTTTTTCTGTTTGACGGGTTTTGGTTGTCATGGTTTCAGAAAGGGCGCCCTTGGCTGTAAACCTGCAGAGTACGACCCTTCTCGCCCAAACTACCACCCTGTGGACCATGCCTGCTGGAGCCGGGGTCAAAGGTCAGGGACTGCTCTTTGTGTTTGTGTGTGTTTGCGTTCGTGTGCGTGTGTGTGCATGGGTTTATTGTGTGCCTCCAGTGCGTCTTCAGTGTTTGGTACGTTTATAGTTGCGTGTAATGTGTTTACAGTGCGTTTGTGCATTTCCAGTGTGTTTGTGACGTGTTTACAGTGCGTTTTCGTGTGTTCACAGTGCGTTTACAGTGTGTTTGCTGCTTTTGTCGCTGCTCCCTCAGGGTCCCGTACCTGGCTGTGGCTCGCACCCTGGAGAAGATTGAGGAGGAGATGGGCAGGTATGAGCTCCTGGGTCTGCTCGTGCGAGTCTGAGGTTGGGGAGTACGGTAGGGGGTTAATGGTTATGGAGTATGGTAGCAGTTTAGTTAAAGAATGTGGTAGGGGGTTATGGTTCAGGAGTATGGTATTAGTTTGTGGTTGGGGAATATGGAAGGGGTGTGGGTTTAGGGGTATATGGAAGGGGTGTGGGTTTTGGGGAATATGGAAGGGGTGTGGGTTTAGGGGTATATGGAAGGGGTGTGTGATTAGGGGTATATGGAAGGGGTGTGGGTTTTGGGGAATATGGAAGGGGTGTGGGTTTAGGGGTATATGGAAGGGGTGTGTGATTAGGGGTATATGGAAGGGGTGTGGGTTTTGGGGAATATGGAAGGGGTGTGGGATTAGGGGTATATGGAAGGGGTGTGGGTTTTGGGGAATATGGAAGGGGTGTGGGTTTAGGGGTATATGGAAGGGGTGTGTGATTAGGGGTATATGGAAGGGGTGTGGGTTTTGGGGAATATGGAAGGGGTGTGGGTTTAGGGGTATATGGAAGGGGTGTGTGATTAGGGGTATATGGAAGGGGTGTGGGTTTTGGGGAATATGGAAGGGGTGTGGGTTTAGGGGTATATGGAAGGGGTGTGTGATTAGGGGTATATGGAAGGGGTGTGGGTTTTGGGGAATATGGAAGGGGTGTGGGATTAGGGGTATATGGAAGGGGTGTGGGTTTTGGGGAATATGGAAGGGGTGGGTGGGTTTAGGGGTATATGGAAGGGGGTGTGTGATTAGGGGTATATGGAAGGGGTGTGGGTTTTGGGGAATATGGAAGGGGTGTGGGTTTAGGGGTATATGGAAGGGGTGTGTGATTAGGGGTATATGGAAGGGGTGTGGGTTTTGGGGAATATGGAAGGGGTGTGGGTTTTGGGGAATATGGAAGGGGTGTGGGATTAGGGGTATATGGAAGGGGTGTGGGTTTTGGGGAATATGGAAGGGGTGTGGGTTTTGGGGAATATGGAAGGGGTGTGGGATTAGGGGTATATGGAAGGGGTGTGGGATTAGGGGTATATGGAAGGGGTGTGGGATTAGGGGTATATGGAAGGGGTGTGGGATTAGGGGTATATGGGGGTGTGGATTTGCTGTTTACTTGCGGATCTCTCCACTTTAGACTGAAGAACATTGAGACCCTTTCAAACCTGCTGCGATCGGTGCTGGTCCTCTCACCAGGTGTGTGTGTGTGTGTGTGTGTTTGTTACGTGTACTGTGTGTTGTGTGCTGTGTAGTGTCTGTGTACTGTGTGACTTGTAGTGTGTGTGTGTTTGTGCTAGTGTCTGTGTACTGTACTGTGTGATGTGTTTTGTTGTGTAGTGTCTGTGCACTGTGTGGTGTGTTGTGTAGTGTCTGTGTACTGTGTGTTTTGTTTTGTAGTGTCTGTGTGTTGTGTAGTGTGTGTTGTGTAGTGTCTGTATGCTGTGTGACTTGTCGTGTAGTGGTTGTGTGATGTGTTTTGTTGTGTAGTGCCTGTGTACTGTGTGGTGTGTAGTGTCTGTGTTGTGTTGTGTAGTGTATGTGTGTAATGAATACTTCATTTTTTTTCCAGATGACCTGGTGTGCTGTGTGTACCTCTGTCTGAACCAGCTTGGCCCCGCCTACTTAGGGGTGGAGCTTGGCGTGGGAGAGACGGTGCTGATGAAGGCTGTTGCCCAGGCAACAGGTAAGACTCTCAAAAGACGCCCAGATACACACACACACACACACACACACACACACACACACACACACACATTCAGGTTGTAGAGTTGGAAATTTAGAAATTACTTTGACGTTAATGTGTTTTCACCTTTTGCAGCTGTTTTTCAACAGTTCTGTGCACCTTCTGTGTGACTACAGAAGTTTTTTTTTTTAAAAACGTGTATTTATTTTTTAACTCCACCAGCTTTACAGCGATTGCTATCAGTGATTGTAATTCAGAGGTTTGTGGTCTAAAGATAGAAAATGCGCTTCAGTTTAACTCCATCACAGGTTCTGCAGTGACGTTACGTGTCCAGAGGTTGTCCGTGTGCGTATTACCTGATTGTGTTTCAGAGCGTTAAATTTGATCTTGTTTTGGGGGGAACTGTTTGCCGTGGCCTTGCAGCCTGCGTCTGAGGACATTGTGGCTTGGCTTCATGTGAAAGCGTTACTACGCAGGTCCTTGGAAGAAAAGAGCTTGCACAGAAGTGCGAAGGAGAGAAAGCGCAATATAAAAATTGATTTTTATTATTTCAATTGTACATAAAAGTCAAGGGTGAATCTGCTAGTGTATACCTTTGGAAACACAATATTGATGCACGTGCTGTTTTGGAGTTTGGACGATTGAAAATTTTTTTTTTTTTAGTGTACACTATAACTTGTATAAAATGAATTCTGCACAAAATGAACTGTCCCATGAACAGGATGTGCCAATCTCCACCCTTGTTTATATGGTAGAAACAGGGTTTTTCATTGTTAAAGCTGTTTTTCACCTCTGAATTGTTGTGACATCTGCTAATGTGTCTGTGAAGGTGTCATCTCCTGCTCCCCTCTCTCTCTCTTTCCTCCCTTCTTTCTCTCTCATTCACTCCCTTCTCTCTCTCTCTCCATGCCTCGTCTTCTTGCTCCCTCCATCTTAAGCAGTTGATTTATGCCGTCTGTGTCTCTCCGTCTCCAGGGCGACAGCTGGACAAGATCAAGGCGGAGGCGCAGGAGAAGGGGGACCTGGGATTGGTGGCCGAGAGTTCCCGTAGCAACCAGAGAATGATGTTCGCGCCGGCCAATCTGTCGGCGGCGGGCGTGTTCAGCAAGCTGAAGGACATCGCCAAGATGACCGGGAACTCTGTGAGCAGCCCCGACGTGACCGCCTGACTGGCGGTATCCATGGCAGCCGTGGGGGGATGGCGTTGTCATGGAGACCCAGTGGTCCTGTGACACCGTGACGCGATGGCTACTTGTGGCTGAGCTGCTTTATGGCAGATGCACGTATAACGCCACAGATTTTTTTGCAAAGACAATAAAATCATAATCGTCATCAGTCTGAACCACGTAGCTGTTAGAGCTCACTCCACACCTAACGTGGGTTATATTTAAAAGCTCAAAAGAAAATAATAAACTTCTGGAAAAATATAAATACTGGAGATGTGCCCCATCGGCTGCTGAATTTAAAAATGTTTATTTTAGTTTTGATGCACTGAGCCTCTTGCAACTGGGGTGTAACGTCGCCATGGAGACACAGCTGTGAGACGATATTGCATGAGCCCATTAGCAGATTTAGATATTCAAATGTAGCACCATTGTTTTAGTCGCCTTCTTTGGGATAAGAAAGTTTAATATTTTCACCAGTGACTTTGAATGTGCAGTCTCTCTAGTGAAGATTACTCTCTGTAGCCAATGGAGAGAGATCTCTCAGCCAATTTGCCAATGGGATGACCTCTGTCTCCACAGTCTGCCAGTGGGGTGCTGTCTTTCCCCATGGTCTGCCAATGAGGTGACCTTGAGTGTAAATATGTCTCAACTCTGTGTGTGTCTCTCTCTCTCTCTCTCGCTGTCTCCCTCCCAGTCCATGAACAAGAAGATTGACATCATCAAGGGCCTGTTTGTGGCCTGCAGGCACTCTGAGGCCCGGTACATCGTCAGGTCAGTTACCCGTCACACCTGAGGCTCACCTGTCACCTTTACACCTTTTCCAGCGTTTCCAGTCCTGACCGAAGCCCTGGATTGGGCGTTTGAGGTGGTTTTGGGATTTTGAGGTGGTTTATTGAGTAATTTATTGTTTATTGGGGGATTTATTCTTTATTGGGTGATTTATTGTTTTTTGGCTGATTTATCGTTTATTGAGTGATTTATTGTTTATTGGGGGATTTATTGTTTTTTGGGTGATTTATTCTTTATTGGGTGATTTATTGTTTTTTGGCTGATTTATCGTTTATTGGGTGATTTATCGTTTTTTGGCTGATTTATCGTTTATTGGGTGATTTATCATTTATTGGCGCTGCAGGTCTTTGGCGGGAAAGCTGCGGATCGGGCTGGCGGAGCAGAGCGTGCTGGTGGCGCTGAGCCAGGCTGTGACCCTCACCCCTCCTGGGCAAGGTGTGTGTGTGTGGGTGGTGTCTGTGCTGCGTGTCTGTGCTCCGTGTGTATTTGTACTGTGATTCTGTGCTGTGCGTGTCTGTACTTTGTGAGTCTGGACTGTGCATGTCTGTGCTGCGTGAGTCTGTGCTGCACAAGTATCTGTACTGTGTGAGTCTGTACTGCGTGTCTGTACTGTGTGAGTCTGTTCCATGCGCGTCTGTACTGTGTGAGTATGTGCTGTGCGTCTGTACTGCATGCGTATCTGTACTGTGTGAGTCTGTGCTGTGCATGTCTGTACTGTGTGTGTCTGTTCTATGTGAGTCTGTACTGTGTGCGCATCTGTACTGTGTGAGTCTGTGCTATGCGTGTCTGTACTGTGTGAGTCTGTTCCATGCGCGTCTGTACTGTGTGAGTATGTGCTGTGCGTCTGTACTGCATGCGTATCTGTACTGCGTGTCTGTACCGTGTGAGTCTGTGCTATGCGTGTCTGTACTGTGTGAGTCTGTTCTATGCGCGTCTGTACTGTGTGAGTATGTGCTGTGCGTCTGTACTGCGTGCGTATCTGTACTGTGTGTCCGTTCTGTGTGAGTCTGTACTGTGTGCGCATCTGTACTGTGAGTCTGTGCTGTGCGTGTCTGTACTGCGCGAGTTTGTTCTGTGCCTCTCTACTGCACGCATGTCTGTACTGTGTGCGTCTGTAGTGTTTTTGTCTGTCTTTAGAAAAACAAGTCTGTTTGCTCTAGTGGTGTATTGGTGGGTGTGTAGCTCCAATACAGTGTTGTGTGTAACTGATACAGTGTTAGTGTGTGACTCTAATATGGTGTTTGTGTGTAACTGATACAGTGTTTGTGTGTAACTGATACAGTGTTAGTGTGTGACTCTAATATGGTGTTTGTGTGTAACTGATACAGTGTTAATGTGTAACTGATACAGTGTTGATGTGTGACTCTTAATACAGTGCTGCTCTGTCTCAGATTTTCCTCCAAAGGTCCTGGATGCAGGTTTGGGGAAGTCTGTGGAGAGTAGGCGGAGCTGGCTGGAGGAGAACGCCCTCATCCTGAAACAGACATACTGGTGAGCCACTCAGAGCTCTTCCCTAGCTGTCAATCATGGTGTGGGCGTGGCTGACAGTGTCAGTTGGGCTAATGATGTGGGTGGGGCTAGTGGGCCTGGGTCGGAGCTTCAGGTAATTGGTGTTTGTTTCTTAGTGAGATGCCGAACTATGACGTCATCATTCCTGTCCTGCTGAAGGAGGGAATTAAAGAACTGCCCAAACACTGCAAGCTCACCCCAGGTAAGGCCCCCAAAACCCTGGCGCATCGTGTGTGTGTGTGTGTGCGTGTGCGTGTGTGCGTGTGCGTGTGTGTGTGCGTGTGTGTGTGTGTGTGTGTGTGTGTGTGTGTGTTAATGCCTGTGTGAGATGGAGTGACATTGTGTGTGGGATGGTGTCGGTGTATGATGGTGTGCTCTCTCTCTCCCTCTCTCCTACCCCCCCCTCTCTCTCTCAGGCGTTCCTCTGAAGCCATGCTGGCCCAGCCCACTAAGGGCGTGTCTGAGGTGATGAAACGGTTTGATGAAGCCGCCTTCACCTGTGAATACAAATACGATGGAGAGAGAGCTCAGGTGGGCCTGCACATTCTCTCTCTCTCTCTCTTTCTCTGGCTGTCTGTATCTCTCTCTCTCTCGCTCTCAGAGTAGAATTTGAGTATTTTAAAATGATGCCAACTGATGATGTGCCAACTTTTAAAAGAATGTGGTTTAGTGAGAGAGTTTTTGTGTGGTAAATTAAGATGGAGATATGCTTAGATTAACTGTGGTGGTTGGGTATTGTATTTCTTTTTTTGTTGGCGTGTCAATAAAGGAACATCGAAAGTCAGGCTCTCTCTATCTCTCCCATCCTCCCTATGTGCTCTTTTTAGTGCACATCCTCCTCTGACCACTAGAGGGAGCGCGGTGCTGTTCTGTGCTCTGTTGTGATTGTGTGTCCCTAAGGGCACTTCCAGCACTGCAGTCCTTGTGCACAACAGTATTGATCGTTATCGATGTTTCCCCAGATCCACATCCTCGAGAACGGCAACGTGCACATCTTCAGCCGCAATCAGGAAGATAACACCACCAAGTACCCCGACATCATCTCCCGGATACCAGGGGTACGCACATGCACACGTACACCAAGCTCACATTCTGGCTTGTTTGTAAGGTGTTTATTTTAGTTTTTATGCGTATTACTGGGGCCCTAGTCCTGGTAGCAATGGCTTCTGCTGTTACCATTTTTTTCCTGTGGAACATGGCTGCCCTAATCCAAGTCTATTGTCCTGTGGGTTTTCACGCCAACCCCAAGCAAAGCCACACCTCATTCAACAGCTAGAGCGGGGCTGCCCAACCCTGTTCCTGGAGGTCTACCATCCTGTAGGTTTTCACTCCAGCCCCAACAAAACACACCTCATTCAACAGCAGAGATCTCACTGAGCTGCTAATTAGTAGAATCAGATGTGCCAAACTAGGGTTGGAGTGAAAACCTACAGGACGGTAGATCCACAGGAACAGGGTTGGGCAGCCCTGCTCTAGCTGTTGAATGAGGTGTGGCTTTGTTAGGGTTGGAATGAAAACCCACAGGATGGCAGATCTCCCAGAACATGGCTGGGCAGCCCATGCTCTAGCTGTTGAATGAGGTGTGGCTTTGTTAGGGTTGGAATGAAACCCTGTAAGGATAGTAGATCTCCAGGGGCAGGGCTGGGGCCTTTTCTGTGGAGCGTGTATCTGAACCCCATTTCACTTCCCCCCCCCCCCCCCCTCCATCTCTCAGGTGAAGAGGGAGTCGGTGCGCTCCTGTATTGTGGACGCGGAGGCTGTGGCGTGGGACAGAGAGAAGAAGCAGATCCAGCCCTTCCAGGTGCTGACCACGCGCAAGAGGAAGGTGAGTCTGAGTGGCACTGTTACGCTGGCGGCTTTACTGCTTTGCACCGCCCTGTACGCCCTGTACTGGCCTGTGGGGCTGTACCCCCTGTGGGGTTGTACCACCGTGGTTGTCTCTGGGTGATTGTTCGTTTGTGTGTTACAGGATGTGGACGCGTCGGAGATAAAGGTCCAAGTGTGCGTGTACGCCTTCGACCTGCTCTACCTGAATGGAGAGGTAAGGTGGTGATGATGATGATGATTAGAGGTTCTGTAAGATGAAGATGATGATGATGATGATGATGATTAGAGGTTCTGTAAGATGAAGGTGGTGATGATGGCTGTTGTGCTCTAGTCTCTGGTGATGATGATGATAATGATGATGGTTGTGCTGCATGGTGGTGATGATGGTGGTTGAGGTACTATAAGGTGATGATGATGTTGATAATGAGATGGTGGCTGTAAGATGATGATGTGAGCTGATGATGGTGGTTGTTGCTGTAAGATGAAGGTGGTGATGATGATGGCTGTTGTGCTCTAGTCTCTGGTGAAGGTGATGATGATGGTGATGGAGATACTATCAGGTGGTGATGGAGATACTGTAAGGTGGTGATGATAATGGTGATGATGGTTGTTGTGCTGTACACTGATGATGATGGTTGTGCTCTAGTCTCTGGTGAAGGTGATGATAATGGTGATGATGGTTGTGCTGCATGGCGGTGATGATGATGATGGTGGAGGTACTGTATGATGATGATGATGGTGGTTGTGCTGTAAGGTGATGATGATGATGATGATGGTTGTTGTGCTGTAATGATGATGATGGTAGTTGTGCTGTACACTAATGATGATGATGACGGTGGTTGTGCTCTAGTCTCTGGTGAAGGTGATGATGATGATAATGGTGATGATGGTTGTGCTGCATGGCGGTGATGATGATGATGGTGGAGGTACTGTATGATGATGTTGATGATGATGATGGTAGTTGTGCTGTAAGGTGATGATGGTGATGGTAGTTGTGTTGTAAGGTGATGATGGTGATGATGATGATGATGGTTGTTGTGCTGTACGGTGATGATGATGGTTGTGCTCTAGTCTCTAGTTAAGGTGATGATGGTGATGGAGATGCTGTAAGGTGGTGATGATGGTTGTTGTGCTGTACACTGATGATGATGATGATGATGGTTGTGCTCTAGTCTCTGGTTAAGGTGATGATGATGGTGATGGAGATGATGATGGTGATGATGATGATGGTGGTTGTACTCTAGTCTCTGGTGAAGGAGCCGTTGTCTCGTCGGCGAGCTCTGCTGAAGGAGAGCTTTGAGGAGCGGGAGGGAGATTTCGTTTTCGCTCAGGCGCTCGACTCCGACAACACGGAGACCATCGGGGAGTTCCTGGAGCAGTCTGTCCGAGGTGTGTGTGTGCGTGTGCATGCGTGTGTGTGCGCATGTGTGTTTGTGTAGTATTGACTGTTGTGTGTGCCATGTGGTTTGTGTGTATTGTATGTGATTGGTGTGTGGTTGTATGCGACTGGTTGTGTGTGTGTGTTCTATGTGACTGGTGCCGTTGTTTGTGTGTTGTATGTAACTGGTGTGTGTTGTTGACATTTTCACTCAGACTCATGTGAGGGGCTCATGGTGAAGACTCTGGAAAAAGATGCTACTTATGAAATTGCCAAACGCTCTCACAACTGGCTGAAGGTACATGCACACACACACACACACACACTTTCTCTCTCTCACTCGCGCACACACATACGCAGACACACACACTTTCTCTCTCTCACACACACACACACACACACACAGACGCACACACACACACTCTCTTTCTCTCACACACACACACACACGTGCGCATACCCACACACACAAGCATACACACACACTTTCTTTCTCTCTCACACACACACACTCTCTCTCTCTCTCTCTCACATACACACACACAGACACACAGCACGCACACATATACATACACACGGGGGACACACACACGCACACTCTCTTTCACTCACGCACGCACACACACACACACACACACACACACACTTTCTCTCTCTCTCTCTCTCTCACACACACACACACACACACACACACACACACAGATAACGTGAACTGCCGCTCGACCCCCCCCAGCTGAAGAAGGACTACCTGGAGGGCGTGGGGGACACGGTGGACCTGTGTGTGATCGGGGCCTACCTGGGCAAGGGCAAGAGGGCCGGGGCGTACGGGGGCTTCCTGCTGGCCTGCTACGACCAGGAGAACGAGGAGTTCCAGTCTGTCTGCAAGGTCTGTGCGTCCGTCTAGTCGTCTGTCTGTCTATCCGTCCGACCGACCGTCCATCCATTCGTTTGTCTGTCTGTCCGTCTGCAAAGTCCCTTCTGTCCGTCTGTCTATTCGTCTGTCTGTCTGCAAGGTGTCTGACCGACCGTCTGTCTGTACGTCTGCAAGGTCTGTCCGACTGACCGCCTGGCTGTCCGTCCGTCCGTCTGTCCTGTCTGTCCATCCGTCTGTCTGTCTGTCTGCAAGGTCTGTCCGACTGGCTGTCTGTCTGTGTCCCCGACCATCCGTCTGCAAGTTCTGTCCAACCGTCCAGCCGTCCGTTCGTCTGTCTGTCTGTGTGTCTGTGTCTGCATGGGCAGCCTTGTCTGTCTTTTCTTGCGGTGTTACAGTGTGTGGCACAGCGGTTGGTTATTTGTACATATAAACACTGGGGGGGATTTCAAGACCAGACTTGTCATGATGTTGGATACCATCCAGTTTGTAGGCCAAACCGAGCTCTAGGTACACTTTAGTGGTAAGAAAATGGCGAACGTTGTTGTGCTGTGTGGCCGGCTCTCCTCATCACGTCTTATGTCACGTCTCATGTCACGTCTCATGTCATGTCTTGTGTCATGTCTTATGCTATTTTATGTTATGCTATGTTTTACTGTTTTGTTGTTATGCTGTGCTATATTATGTTGTGTTATGCTATACTATGCTGTTACGCTATGCTATGCTTTGCTAGGATCTGCTATGCTATGCTATGTTATGTTATGTTAGGCTATGATATGTTATGCTATGCGATGCAATGGTATGTTATGTTATGCTATATTATGCTGTGCTATGCTATGTTATGCTATATTATGCTGTGCTATGCTATGCTGTGCTATGCTATGCTATGCTATGTTAGCGCACTCGCGTATGAGTTTGGAACGCTCTGCTGCTGTATCCGTTACTCCGTTTTCTCTCGTCTGCAGATTGGAACGGGTTTCAAGGATGAGGATTTGGAGCAGCATTTCAAGTTCTTTAAGGTGCCGACTCGTTTCAGTCCTTTAAATGTACCGACTCGTTTCAGTCCTTTGTGACATTCATGACAATGACCTTTTACGATATGAAATGTTCATGGAGCTCATGACATTAAAAAATTGTGCTATTGTTACTGCATTTCTTTGCAGGAACATGTCTTACCCAAACCCCGCTCGTATTACCGCATCGACCAATCGGCTGAGCCTGACGTTTGGCTCGAGGCGGTGCAGGTTTGGGAAGTGAAGTGTGCCGACCTGTCTCTGTCTCCGGTGTACAAGGCAGCCATGGGATTGGTTAGTTCAGCTGTCACTCAACACACCTCCTGCAGAAGCGCACACACACGTTTTTTATTTTTATATTTAAATGGAAAAACATAAAAATCAATGTCACATTTTATGGCTAAATATACAAATTAATGTTAAATTTATGAAAAAAAATATTAAATAGATATACAGATCTGATTTACATTTATGAATAAGAAATTTACACCACCTTACTCTCTCTCCCCCTCCCTCTTACTCCCTAATCCCCCCTCTTTTGTTTCTTTGTTGCCTTAACTGTCACTTTCCCTTTTTTATTTCTCTCACCTTAACTCTCCCCCTCTGTCTCTCCCTCTCTTTCTCCCTTTGTCTCCCTCTGACTCACTCCCTCTCTCTCTCTCTCCTTATCATTCCCTCTCCCCCTGTCTCCCCCTCTGTCTCTACCTCTCTCTGTCTCTCTCTCTCTCCCTCCCTTCCTCTCTCTCTCTCCCTGTCTCTCACTCACTCCCTCTCTGTCCCTCTCCCCGTGTCCACCTCTCCCTCTGTCTCCCTCTCTCTCCCTCTCCCCGTCTCCACCTGTCTCTCCCTCTCTTTCTCCCTTTGTCTCCCTCTCACTCACTCCCTCTCTCTCTCTCCTTATCATTCCCTCTCCCCCGTCTCCCCCTCTGTCTCTACCCCTCTCTGTCTCTCTCCCCTCACTCACTCCCTCTCTCTCCCTCTCCCTGTGTCCACCTCTCCCTCTCTCCTTCTGTCTCCCTCTCACTCACTCCCTCTCTCTCCCTCTCCTCTGTCTCCATCCTGTCCTCTCTCTCTCTCTCTTCTCTCTCTCTCTCTCTCTCTCTCTCTCTCTCTCTCTCTCTCTCTCTCTCTCTCTCTCTCCAGGTGGACCCGGTGAAGGGCGTGTCTCTCCGCTTTCCCCGGTTCCTCAAGGTCAGAGACGATAAAAAGCCGGAGGACGCGACCAGCAGCGCGCAGGTGAGAGAGAGCAGCGGCTGTTTAGGTGAGATACTGAACTGCACCACTAACTCCGGGGTTGCGGGTTTGAATCCCAAATGACAAATCCAAATCCCAAGTGACACTGTGTAAATCACTCCGAATGACAGAGGATTTATTTTTATTTACGGTCTGTTTTTCTCTTGTATTTACCAGTAACTCATCTCGAAATCTTGACCGTGTTCTTGCACGTCTGAAATGTCTTTATTTCCTTTTGATTTCACGCGCATTTCCTTTTTTCCTTTTATCTCAGGTTGCTGACCTGTACAGGAAGCAGCAGCAGATTCAGAACCAGGGAGCAAGCAAACACAGCCTGGAGGACTACTACTGATGCCTTTTCGATTGGCTGCTCGGATACTAGCCCTTCATTGGTTCCTGGGAAAAAACTGTCCCCCTTCTGATTGGCTCTTGATATGTGCTTCTGTGCTGTCTTAAGGATTTATTTTGTGATGCAGTGCCCGTTTAGTACTGTAAGTGTGTAGGGTTACAGTAGCGTTTTCTCGCAGTGTCAGTATTGGGCACTGCAGAAATGTTCGGCATAATTTCAATTTATGTAAATAATTTCTTTGTCTGCTTTGGACCTGAAATAAAAAAAAAAATATTTTAGTACCTGATCATGGGGTGTGTCTCATAGCGTAGCCTGTAGAGCACCGTCCACCTGCTCATTGTGCGCCGCGATGTTGACGGTTCGAATCCCATCCGTGTGGTTCGAATCCCATCTTTGTCACATTCTCTCTCTTTGCCCCCTCTCTCTCCATTCTTCCTGTTTCTCTTCACTCTGCTGTCCAGTGAAGCTGAAAAAGCCCTAAAATATATATTTATATATATATTTCTGATTGTAAAAATGCGATTGTAAATGATGATAATCTCCACTGATGGGTCACACTTGAGCGGTGTCTGTGCTGCTCTCTTTTGATTGGCAGCAGACGCCCCTGTGCTTTTCTCACAGCTGTCGTTTGAGAGCAGATGTTTGTGACAGCACTGCCACAATGTTTCTGTTGAAGAGATGTTAGCTAAGTCAGGAGAGCTCGTTCACATCTGTGCTTGAACGTGGACGTTGTTATTAATGGAAGTGTGTGTGCGTGCGTGTGTGTGCTCATGTCCGTATGTGCGAGATGCAAAGGGTGTGTGTGTGTGTGAGTGAGAGAGAGAGAGATGATGTAATGCGATGTGTGTGTTTGTATGTGAGATATGATGCAATGCAATGGAAGTGTGTGTGTGTGTTCATTCATGTTTGGATGTGTGCGCGTGTGTGTTGGAGTGTGTGTCCACGTGTGAGTGCGATGCGATGGAAATGTGTGTGTGAGATATGATGCAATGCGACGGAAGTGTGTGTGTGTACATCTGTGGATGTGTGCGCGTGCCTGTTCACGTGTGTGTCCACGTGTGTGTGTGTGATTCGATGGAAGTGTGTGTGGGCCGTGTGCTCAGAGCAGGGATTGTGTCTGCAGCAGAGGGGGTTGAATGGGGTCTCTGTGCTCCCTCTGACTGTGGCTCTTCCCACGGTCAGCGAGTCGGGCGCAGACTCCACAGCGCCCCCTCTGGTGAGCCCAGGCTACTGCGGTCTGTGGCAGCTGTGTGTGGAGCGCTGTTAACTACGGTGCGACCGACCCGCCCAGCCCGACACGAGCATAGCCTGCGCTGTCCCAACCTAACCCAGGTGCTGATCAGGGGAATAGCCAGGAATTGTGGGCCCCCATAATGCACTGGGCGGGAAGCATATTGCAAATAATTCATGCCTGCGCCCACCTTCTTCCCCCTGGTTTAGAATTATTACCAACTTTATGAGTTATTACCATTTACGACACCACTGCCATAGACACAAAATGTGGGCTGGCATATTCAAAAGGTCCCTGACAAAGAGAGAAATGCCTTTTTTTTTTTTTTCTTCTTTTTTTTTTTTTTTTTTAAAGTAACTCCAGCTAAATGTTTAAATTCGGGAGTTTTGATTCTAACATCAAGTTAACATACTTATTCAGCTTGCACATTGTAAAACCTGTGTCACAAACGTGCTATTTTTTGTGAGCATATCAAAGCTTTCATTTGTAATGTGTTGGTTTATAGTCTTCATTGTATTTGAGAGGCTAGCTAGCTATCAATGAAGAAGAGCAGCATTACCTGAACGCACCCTTATATCCTAAACGTCAGCTTGGAAGCTAAATAGAACTTTTTTCTTGGAGGTTCCAGAATCTTACTGTAGCTCCACCTGAATGTCACTGAGATCTGTGTATAGCTTCCCTGGATTCGCCTAGGGACGGTAACCATGCGTTCCTTATAAAAGACAGGTTACAAAATCACCTGAACACTTAGGTGTGTGAAGTGTTCAGGTGATTTTATGAATATTCAATGTGCAGAATATAAAGTGCAGGTGGGTGGAAGGCTGGTGGGTCCTGTTCCACTAACACACGAACAGAGCAAACCTTGCCATGAACTTTTATTTGTGTTTTATTTACAATTTATTTGTGTTGTACAGAAGCTGAACGGCCATAAATATTTCTGTGCTGCAGAACTGAGGAACAAAATAACAGCACCGAAAACCAAAATGTTTTGAAACCCCCCCGACCCACCCCACCCCGTTTTGAGTTTCTCCTCTTTCAGCTGCCCCCCCCCCCGGCCTGCGATTTTTCGTACACAATGCCCTCTCTCAGCTCGCGACAAATGCGTTTGTTCTCCCCTTTCTCTCCTGCTGCATCCTCTCCCTCTCCTCCTCCCTCCATCCCTCCATCCCTCTCCGTCCCCACCCCATAGCATGGTTTGGCGCTCTGTGTGACATCTCTGCTGTGCCAGAGAGGGAGGGGAGGGGAGGGGAGGGGAGGGGAGGGAGGGGAGGAAGAGGAGAAGCAACAGTCCCGTCTATTGTTGGGAGCCCAAGCCCCCGGAATACCTTCCCCAAATTTTCTGACTGCCCCGCTGGGACGAACGGCCAGAATTCCGGCACCTTTTCGCCGGTTTTCCGCGCCCCTTTTCTCTCTCCGGCGCCCGCTTTGGGGTTTGGGTGTTAAACCCGGGGTGCGCGACTCCGGGCCCCGTTAGGGCCTGGTCCCCGTGCCGCGTTTTGTTCCAACCAAATAACCTTTTTTTTTTTTAGTTTTCTGTGCGCTCTATACACTGCTGGTGTCACTCGCTTGCACTCAAGCACAGTTAAATATTTAGGAGGCGACATAGCTCAGGAGGTAAGTGCGGTCGTCTGGCAGTCGGAGGGTTGCCGGTTCGAGCCCCCGCCCTGGGGCGTGTCGAAGTGTCCCTGAGCAAGACACCTAACCCCTAAACGCTCTGGTGAATGAGAGGCATCATTGTAAAGCGCTTTGGATAAAAGCGCTATATAAATGCAGTCCATTTAGGATACGCTTAGCAGTCTGTGCGGGTGTAGCTGGTGCTTGTGCAGATGTCGAATGGAGACGTGATTGAGCTGAGTGTATTCATAACGGCTGATGTTGGCACACAATCCTGAAAAATTATCAGCCTTTTTTTTTTTTTTCTGCACCCCCCCCGGTGTTAAAGTTTGGAATTGGATGAGAGGGTGAGGTTCGTTAGAACCCGATTTCTGTCACATGATCTCCCATTCACGCACATGTGTGAGGTCACGATCCCCCTGTCCCACACCTTGCATCCAGATTCAGAAAACACAGCCATCACATATACGGAATATCGTCTTGGCACGTGCTCATAAAAAAACTTTAAAAGCACGTTAAAAAAAAAGCTATCAACAGATCACCAGAGACATAGACAAGTGCAAATGTGTAAATAAAAGTGCAGTGTTATTGTCCTTATTGCTATTTATTCAAAGGTCCCGTTGCAGTAGGGATGAAGGATTCTTTTGTAAACGTTCCTTTTTTTTTTTTTTTGCCAGATGGGTTTTGAGACGGTGTCCGTGGGAGATGGGGAGTGGTTGGTTGATGGGGAGTTATGTCGGGCGTGTGTGTGGCCTTGCGCAATGCCTGTGGGTCCTAACAGTGTGCAGTTCTGACGATGGGGATCTTGGGTGGTGCCTGTTGGTCTGTGTTTGCCTGATTGATGATGATCCTCCTCAGGAGTTTTTGCTCTTGTTTTTAACCGTGAGGGAGGTTTTGTCAGGACCAATTCTGCGGGTTCGCTTGTAAGGCAGCTGTTAAAAATTTCATTCCTGATGTCGAAGCTTCCTCAGCCCTCCTCAAGAGAAAACGGGGAGGTGGGGGTGGGGGTGGGGGGGGGGCAGGGGCTGCGGGAACTTCTTGGAAACCCCAATCCGAAATGTTCGGCCTCCTCTGCAACCCCTTTCGTTTGTCTTAAGCGACGCCAGGCTCGAGGGAGCTCTCTCCTGGATCCGAGAGGTCGGTTATGCCCTCGTACCGCCTGTGTATGGGCAGGGTCTGGCCCGTCCATCACATCACATGACATGGGTCCATCCATCACATGACACGGGCCCCCCAGGGCCGCGCCGTCCGCGTATTCGGCGAGAGACGGTCCGTTTCCATTGCAGCCTTGTCCCGTTAGTGTACATGGGACGAGCCCTGTAGGGGGGGGGGGGGGGGGGGGACCCCTGTGTTTAATCCCTGTTTGGAATGTTTTTATTTCAAAATTCAAAGTCAGTGTTCTGGAACCGAGAAGCAGCTGGAATAACTGTCAGAACACTCCCAAGCTGAAACACACACTCTGTAAATAACTGTGTCTTAAGTCCATCTGGCCTTTAAGTTTTTATTTTATTTTATTTTTTTCCCCCCATCGCTACATTTCATTACGTTTTTCAGAAGCACAAAATCAAATTAATTGCATTTTAATCCAGCATTAGTCATACATCAGGAAAATTTATTATATCTACAGTGACATTGGTCATGACTATAGATGCAATATTTAATCATAGCTACCATGGTTTTACAATCAAGACTAGTAGAATGTGAATGATATTTACAGTAGTTTTACAGTTATGACTTTAGAATATGAATATATTTACAATGGTTTTACCGTTATGACTAGAATATGAATTGCATTTACAGTGGTTTTACCGTTATGACTGCAGAATATGAATGATATTTTCAGTGGTTTTACACTCGTGACTATGTTTAGAATATGAATGATATTTACAGTGATTTTAGTTTGAATTCATGGAATTCATGGTCATCTCATCTTTTTTTTCCCCTCAAAATTCCAAGTCAGTGTTGTGCTTTCAAATACCAGCAGTGATTGTGACATCAGCATTAGAATGTTGTGTCAAAGACATTCTAATCGTGTTTGTGACCTCACACCTTAAAGGGTTTGAGGGTAATTTTGAATGTATACTGAAGTGCGGTTGTTTTTTTAGCATCAAGTCCCCTAAGGTGAGGGTCCAGTGGCAGGCTAGGGTCTCTCTCCGTGTCCTTGTGTCACCCCATCTATTTATAACCGATTTCTCTCTCTCCCTCTTTTCATCCCTCTCTCCTTCTGCCTGCTACAGGAATGACGGGAGTGGGAGAGGCCTGGAGACAGGGACAGAATGGAGGGATTGTTTCCACTTTTGAAAAATAGAGGAGAAGAGAGAGAGAGGGAGAAAGGGGCCATTGAGAGAGAGGGAGAGAGAGAGACACCAGTCACCCCCCGTTCCCCTCTCTCCATTGTTCTGCTGAAGAGACACTGGCAAATGACAAGAATCTGGACCGAAGGAGTAGAGAGAGAGGGAAGAGAGAGACCCTTTGTTTAATCCCTCACTCCATCCAGGAAGAAAGGGCAGAGAGAGAGAGAAAGAAAAGAGGTGAGTGTGTGAACCCAGGGAGAAACTCCCCCCATAGCATGTACATTACAGTCCAAGTGCTGTACATTAAAGAAACATTTACATTACAGTCCGTGTGCAGTACAATAAAGTAGCATTTACATTACAGTCCATGTTCAGTACATTAAAGCAGTATTTCCATTACAGTCCGTGTGCAGTACAATAAAGCAGCATTTACATTACAGTCTGTGTGCAGTACATTAAAGCAGCATTTCCATTACAGTCCATGTGCAGTACAATAAAGCAGCATTTACATTATAGTCCGTGTGCAGTACAATAAAGCAGCATTTACATTACAGTCTGTGTGCAGTACAATAAAGCAGCATTTACATTACAGTCCGTGTGCAGTACAATAAAGCAGCATTTACATTACAGTCCGTGTGCAGTACAATAAAGCAGCATTTACATTACAGTCCGTGTGCAGTACATTAAAGCAGCATTTACATTACAGTCCATGTGCAGTACAATAAAGCAGCATTTACATTACAGTCCATGTGCAGTACAATAAAGCAGCATTTACATTACAGTCCACGTGCAGTACATCACAACAGAAGTTACTTTACATTCTGTGTGCAGCACTTTACAGCAATAATTCCAACAGCGTTTGTGCAGCACAATTATTATTTGTTTATTAACATTTACTTATACAGGGTAGGTTGACTGATCATCTCATCTTAGCTCATCTACAGCAATGGCCCGTTAATGTTATATTAAAACGACAGACTAGTTCATATGCTGACATCATCCCACAGAATCTCTCATTGTACTATCCCTGAGGCTAACCTATTTATCCCTTTGAAGATTCCGTTTTTTTGGAATGTTTTTTTTTTTTTTAAGTCAGTGTTCTCGAACTCCATTGCTCTCGATTACCAGTAGTGAATGTGAAATCAGCATTAGAATGTTCGGTTGAGAACATTCTAATGGCATATTTGTGCCCTCACAGCCTTTAAGGCTTTGAGGGTCATTCGAAGTGTATATTGAAGGGCAGTCGTTTTTACCGTCAAGAGTCACTTAAGGTGAGGGTCCAGTGGCAGGCTAGGGTCTCTCTCCGTATCCTTGTGTCACCCCATCTATTTATAACCGAATTCTCCCCCCCCCCCCACTCCTTCTGCATGCTACAGTCAGTCAGTCTGTAGCGATTGTTACATCAGCATTAGAATGTTCAGTCAAGAACATTCTAATCACACATTTGTGACCTCACAACTTACAGGGTTACATACACCCTTTTATCTTTAATTCTTACGGTTGTCACAAGTTTTTTTCCCCTACGTTTTTACCAGATTTTTGATCAATCTTTTTTAAAACGAACATGGTGGGGGGGGGGGGTGGGGGGGGGGGGGGGTGATGAACAAACAGGAGAATGGGAGGGGGAGAGGGAGAGAGAGGGAGAGAGAGAGAGGCCGAGGGTGTGGCTGGGTATAAACACGGGACGGTGGTGTCCTGTCTGAAAATCGGCGGCTTTTTGCACCCAGTGCGTCTCTCGCTCTCTGTCGCTCGCTCTTGGCAGTGGGACTCATCTTCTCCTCCAGCAGAGGGACCCCCCATCCCTGCCCTTTCTTCAAACTGCCCGCCGACCCCTGAAGACTCCGACATGCTGCTGTTCCTGACGCTAGTGTCCGTCGGCCTGGTGGCAATAGGTAACGTACGCTCACCTGGTCTTCTCAGACACACCTGTGCTCACCACGTTTCATCATGCGCACGACAAAGAGAATCAGATTCCGCTTTACAAAGTATCTCCTACAATCATTATGTACTCCTGATAATGTATACTGAAATCCTCATCTCTGTAAAGTCAGGTGGATTCAGCAAATGTGGGACTTTTTGGTAGATTCAGTAGGAGACTATCAAAAACTTTTATTGGACTGACGCCCACTGTAAAGACATCAGTCCAATAAAAACAATTGCTGAATGACAGTAACTATTGTAGCAACAATTCAAGAATGTTTTTTTTTTTTTTTTTTATTGGCTGTTGATTCGTACATAGTAGAGTAATGCAAAGCTTAAGTGTCCCACTTTTGCTGATGTCCCACATTTGCTGAATCCACCCTACATCTAAGTTTAATATTTATTATAATAATGGCAAACTTGTAGATGCTCATGTGCACTCATAGGTTTGTGTGTGCAATTTTTTTGCATCTGTTTATGCCAAATATATAATGGCAATATGTATATATACAGCATGCATATCCAGTTATTTCAAACAATGAGGCAGGTGTATAAATTAAGAATCGATGTTCTGTTCACCAAGATATTCAGGATGGGATGCATTAGTAAGGGTAACGATGCCGTGCATTGTGGGTTTGGCGTGTCAGAGCTGGATTGAAAAGAATGTTCTGGTGGTGAGGATATTTTTGAATATCATTGAACACGTTTATTAATTACATTATTTATGCTATGCCTTTTACCCTCATTTTCCTTGTCCCATTTTTTACTAAATATGTGAAAGCAAACAAAGACCTTATTGGGTTACCACATAATCAGTTAAAATCAAGTAAAGAAGTATATTTTTTTATGAGGGGACATTGTGTCAGCAAAATGAAATTGCAGCCAGACAGGTGTTTCTTACACACTAGATGTCTTAATCTGGTGAAAGGAAGCATTCTAGCTGTGTCCGGAATGCCGCATCTATGGTCCGTAGCCAACATCCATGCCGCCAAGCGCACACTCCAGAACTTGTTTGAAGTGAAAGTTGTCAGGTCCGAGGTTTGCTTTGAAGATGTATCTGCGGGTGGAAAAATAATAATAATCAAAGCCGCGGGTTGCTGTTTTTTTTTTTTTTTTTTGGACTATTTTTTTTTTAAAATGAGACCCAGTATCACACCCAAACACTCGCCAGTCGACAATTTTGCCTAGGATCTTGTTTCTGACTTTTATGGGCGGGGTTTTTCTTCACCTGCCCAAACTGCTTACGCATTCCGGTGCTCGGAAGAACGGGAAGTGTGTTAAATAGTGGGATGCGCTTTAAGGTCAATCTTTGCTTTATAACGTTAACCTTCGCTATCCGGAAAACTACGACATCGCGTTGCAGTTAATTAAACACCAGAGAGCTAAAATTGTACAGTTAATCAGCGCATATACTGACATGTGTAGGCTACCACAAATACTGCATAGGGCTATTGCAACATTTGGCCAGCCATAATTAGCCACACCAGTCAAATAGGCAACGACTACTTATTAATTGATTAGTAGTTATAACGTAAAACAGTGGAAGGCAACGGCCGTTATCAACTTACTTGATGTATTCATTGCAGTTTCACTTCACGTGAAAATCTGTCCCACAAAACGTCCGTGACTGTTTGCTGGTGTTTAATTGTTTTTTGTAGCGTGGACAACGAAGTACAAGGCAATAGTATCTTGCTAACTTGGCTACCTGTTCGAGTTAGGTTACATGTTAAAAAAAAAAAAATTAAAAAATCAAGCTGGTGGTAATGTTTGTGGCTGTGCTAGTCTTGCGGTTGTATATCACTGGAAAGTGTAAAGGTAATGTGCCGTGACTACATGCTAATACGGTCTGTTTGCAGCTAACCGACAAACGGGCGCGAAGTCTTGATGTTATTGTAATGGAAGGAATCTGCGCACTTGGCTGATCGCTGTGTTCGCAGTACTGTCAAGTTTGTTGTCTAGCACTGTTCCAAAGTTCCTAGCGTTAGGATTAAATTGAGACATGTGAAAGGGAGGTCGCCTACGGAGGAAGAAGACATGACATAGATTAACATCTCAGTCTTTGCCAGATTGAGCATTAGGTCGAGATTTTCCATTCAATTGAGGATACAATTCGGGCAGGATGACATGCGTGCACTTCGGTTGCCAGATTGCCGATTTTGGACAGGAATTTATTTATTTATTTATTTATTTATTTATTTATTTATTTATTTATTTATTTATTTATTTATTTATTTTTGTACAGGACCGGTTTGTGATCAGGATCAGACAATATAATTACCTGCTCTGAATAACGGATTGAAATTTGACCGCTAGGTTGTAATGAATTTCGGGAATTAAAAAAAGAGCTCAGTGTCATAGGAATGATATGACAAGCCACAAAGAACAGTGGCGGCACTGAGGGATTTTGCTTTAGGTGCATTGATTCTATGTCACCTCAGTTGACCTAGAAGGAACATCCAGCCCGGACATGCAGGCATATATACCATAGACTACATATACCATAGAGTGCTAATATGCGCCACAGTCACATACTAAGCACAGACTGAACACAAATACCGTACTTTCTACACACATACATGTATTTGTCGGGGGTATGTGCATGGCACTGTAGTATGTTTTCGATAAAAGAAAAATGTGTAGTGCACTGCTTTCTGTTTGAGGTATTAGCAGTAGTTTATAATAATAATGATGATACATTATTAATGACAATTTGTGTGCAGTATCAGTAGTGATTCAGTTTGGGAAAACATGATTTTGTTCAGTGCACACTGTGTGTTCATGGACATTTTTTTTTGAAACACTGAAAATATGAGCTTAAAATACAGACACGTGTCTGTGTTCGAATGACTACTGTTACATGTCGATAAAGAGACTATAATATGACTAATTTTAGTAATGGTACTGTAATGTGACTGAAATGTGACTGTAATGATGGTAATATGACTGCAGTGCAGCTGTAACAATGGTAATGGGACTGTAATGATGGTAATGAGACTCTAATGATGGTAATGGGACTGTAATGATGGTAATAGACTGCAATGATGGTAATGAGACTGTAATGTGCCTGTAATGATGGTAATGGGACTGTAATGGTGGTAATGAGACTCTAATGATAGTAATGGGACTATAATAATAATTGTAATAGATGCATCTACACTAGAGTGTCTACAATGTGAGGGGACTGTAAGGATGGTAATGGAACTGTAATGTCCATAACGTGACTAATGGCAGTAGTGACCATAATGTGGCTGTAATGATGGTAATGAGACTGTAATGATGTTAATGGGACTGTAACATGGCTGTAATGATGGTAATTGGATTGTAATGGGACTGCAACAATGATAATGGGACAGTAATGACCACAACGTGATTAATGGCAGTAGTGACTGTAATGTGGTTGTAATGATGGTAATGGGAATGTAATAATTATAATGACCAGTGTGACTTTTTTGTGAGATTAGACTACTGTAATACTTTTTTGGTACTTCGGAACTCCCTCCCTCAGCAGATCAGAGAGTTCAAATCTTTTGGAAAATTTTAAGACCTCAAAGAAAATGTTCCTGGCTTTTTTTATTTTTACTGTTGCCTCTTTTATCACTAACACTTACCTGTTTTGGTCATTGGATTTGATGTGTCTGTAATGACTGTAATGTGCCCGTACTGACTGTAATGTTACTGTAATGTAACTGTAGTGACTGTAATGTGACTGTACTGACTAATGTGACTTTATTGTGACTGTGCTGACTGTAATGTGACTGTAATCCATGTAATGAGCGTAATGTCACTGTAATGACTGTAATGTAACTGTAGTGTCTGTAATACGACTGTACTGACTGTACTGTTACTGTAATGTAACTGTAGTGACTGTAATGCAAATGTAATGTGAGTGTAATATGACTGTACTGACTGCAATGTGACTGTAATGTGACCGCACTGACTGTAATGCGATTATAATGTGACTGTAATGCAACTGCAGTGACTGTAATGCGACTATAATGTGACTGTAATGCAACTGTAATGACTTCAATGTGACTGTAATGCAACTGTAATGACTGTAATGTGACTGAAATGCAACTCTAATGACTGTAATGTGACTGTAATGCAACTGTAATGACTGTAATGTGACTGAAATGCAACTCTAATGACTGTAATGTGACTGTAATGCAACTGTAATGACTGCAATGTGACTGTAATGACTGTAATGTGACTGTAGTGACTGTAATGTGACTGTAATGAGTGTGACGTCTCTCCCCAGTGCCGCAGTCCCAGGCGATTGTGATCTACACGGGCTGGGAACGCCACGCCCTGGTGGGGTCGGACGTGCGGCTCTCCTGCTCCTTCTTCTCCTGGCGATGGACCTCCGAGGACGTGACCTTCTCCTGGAGCTACCGGCCCGACGGATCCCGAGACAGCATCTCTGTGCGTGCCCCTCGTTTCTCCCTCCCTCGCTCTCTTTCTCTCTCTCTCTTCTCTATCCATCTCTGTACGTACCCCTCACCCGCCCCTTCCTTTCTTCCTCTCTCACCCTTTACCCCTCTCTTTCCTTCTCTCTTTCTCCCTCTCTCTCCTCTATCCACCTCTGTACGTACCCTTCACCTATCCCCTTCATTTCTTCCTCCCTCGCTCTCTCTCTCTTCTCTATCCACCTGCCCTTTCCTTTCACCCTCCCTTACCCTCCGTCTCTCCATCCATCTCTCTCCCTCTCTATCTCTTCATCTCTTTCCATCTCTCCCTCTCTCTCTCTCTCCTCTACTCCTCTATCCATTTCTCTCCCTGGCTTTGCTTTGTTCATCCTTGTCTCTGTGTGATCTGTGTTACTTTCTCTTCATCTCATTCACTCCCTCTGCTAAAGTAAATAATGAAGTACCACCCTTCCCCCCCACCAGATATTCCACTACACCGGGGGTCTGCCCTACGTGGACAACAAGGGCCCGTTCCGGGATAGGCTGGAGTTCGTGGGGAACCCCCAGCGTCGCGACGGCTCCATCCTAATCAAGAACCTGGACTACAACGACAACGGCACCTTCACCTGCGACGCCAAGAACCCGCCCGACATCGTGGGCCGGCCTTCCAGCGTGCGAGTGCTCGTGTTCGACAAACGTGCGTGCCTCCCTGCTCGCGCGAGCTCACGCCCACCGCGCTCGCGGCTCGAGTGAAATGAAATGGACGGTGAAATGTCCGGTGTTAATTCAACCCTGGCAGTGTTATTTCAACTACAACAGATAACATTTGGTCCCACTCTGGTGCCGGGACCGAATGTAATCCGTTACACTTGAATTTCCACCGTTAGGTTTGAATTTCCGCCGTTAGGTTTGAATTTACACTGGGCATTCTACTGCGTCCCCTTACACTCCAGTCACTATGGAAACGGCTAAACCCAACAACTGTTTCCCTCTCCAGGGTATTTGTGTCTGTTGAGGTTTTGGGGGGGGGGCGGCAGGAAATTTTGGAGAACGATGTTCCATAATTTATCCCTCTGTCATATCTGTCATATTTAGTGAGGAAGTGCGGCTCTATTTGCGGGGGGGGGGGGCACCGTCTCACTCTCCCTGCTTTTGTCCGGTTTTTCCTGAGTTCCTCTCTTCTCTCTGTGGTCTGACAATCTGCCGCGGTGTTTCCCATCTAGTTTCAGGGCCGGTCGGCGGGTGAATTTGTGGCCTATTGTAATTTGGATTGACTCTAAATCGTTCTGTCGAAATGGTGCCCTCCTGAGACCGCACGGTTTAAATTGAGGTCGGTGAATTGAGCCCCAAGACGGGGGTTATTTTCTTGGCTTAGCTCTTGGCATTTCAGGTCCCTGTAATAGTGTGCGTGGGTGCTCACTGTTTTTTAGTGTCTCTAAAATTAATTGGGTTCTTAAACCCATTCCATTTAAATGGGCCCTGTCTCACTCCAGGCCCATGAGTGAATCTTTGGTTTATTTATTTTTTTCCAGACTTAACTGCACATTTATTTACTTAAGTACATTCATTTAATTATCTCATCGATTTAACCCCTACATCACCTTTTATACATACATACCTTTATATATACCTTGATTCATACAGTGAACCATCTTCTCAAATTGTGTAAAAAATTTTTTATTTGTTTGATTCTGATTCCCTCTTGCAGTGCCCATCCAGGCTGGAGTGATCACTGGTGCCATCATTGGGGCAGTTCTGGGACTGCTGGTGCTGATCGTGGTGATCTACTACCTAATGAGGTTCCTGGTCGCCCGCCGAGTCTTCAGCCTCAGTGTCAGGTGTCTGTCTAAACTGTCTCTCCACATTCCGGAATAATCAAGAACAGGAAACATGCCTCCTTGCAATTACTATGGGTCTATGGTGCAGTAACGGCTGCTGGCCACAGGGTGGCAGGTGTTCTCATTCCTCCACCTCTCTGATTCTCTGTCTGTTTGTTCTTTCAGCAAACATGGGAAGAAAGGAAAAGGGAAAGAGGGATCACAGCAGCGACAGGTCAGTCCTCGACTACACCCACCTACACACTCAACTATACCCACCTACGCCCTTCCATACCAGACAACCATGCATGACTACACCTACCCATAGTACACAACCATGTACAACTACACCCACCCATACCACACCCACACCCTCATCTCCACCATCTACACCCTCACCATACAACCTTGCACAACTACCCCAACCCATGCACAAATATGTGTAACTACACCCACCCCCACCATCAGCTACACCTGCCCGCTCACACAACTATGCACAACTACACCCACCCACACCACACAACCTTGTAAAACTACACCCACCCATACTACAACCACACCCTCAACTACACCCACCTACACAGAACCACAGACCTCTACCCCCACCCAACTACACCCACCCACACCCTTGCCATAAAACTATGCACAACTACACCCACCCACACTACACAACCTTGTAAAACTACACCCACCCATACTACAATCACACCCTCAACTACACCCACCTACACAGAACCACAAACCTCTATCCCCACCCAACTACACCCACCCACACCCTTGTCATAAAACTATGCACAACTACACCCACCCATACCTCACAACCTTGTAAAACTACACCCACCCATACTACAACCACACTCTCAACTATACCCACCTACACAACTACAAACAGTTACCTGTACCCCTACACAACCCCACACAACTACACCCACCCACACCCTTGCCATACAACTATTCACAACTCTACGCACTCATGCACAACTGTGCACAACTACACCCACTCACACACAACTACACCCACCTACACACAACCATGCACAACTACACTATTACAAACGTCTACACACAACCAAGCAGAACTACACTCCTACACATCCACACCTGCACACTACAGATATCTACACACAACTGCAGACAGATACACAGATCTAGGCTACAAATGTAAATGAAAAATAGGAAATGCTAAATATTTAAAATTCATATTTTAAGTGGGTTTAGGAACCTTAGGGCCTTGATGTAACAACCACATCATGATCTTAGAGGCTAAATATAATAATAATAATAATAATAATAATAATAATAATAATAATAATGTGAAAAGCTCACTACTACTGCTGATTTTAGTGTAATGAACCCTAGTCTATCATCTTCAAATGCAGCTAAATATTCACCATATTGTCCCAAAAATAAATGGGGGGGGGGGGGGTTGTGGGGGTGTCAGCATGATTAGAGGGGTCAGGGTTAAGAGTTTGAAGGTTAAGATTAGTGTGTAGGGGTTAGAGGTTAAAGGTCAGGCCCTTGCCCTTGCATCTACCTCAGAATTCAGCTGGACTAACCCCCCCTTTTTATTCTTTCTTCTATCGCCGTACTTCATCCCTCCTTTTCTCCGTTTGGCTCTTTGCTCTCGTTCTCTCTTCCTCTTTGTTCCTCCTCATCCTCCCTCTCTCTCTTTTGTTCTGTTTCTTTTTTCCCCCCAGGATCCTCAGCAGCCCTGTTCTCTCCACAGGTGGTGTCCCAGCATGCACTGGGGTTTCACACATCAGCCCAGTGCACACTTTCACACTGCATATTTCAGAGTAGATTCCCCCTCTGACCTCTGGGAAAATGCAAACAATTTTCTCTCTTCAGAAAATTTATCTTGCTGCAAATATCAATTTCTTGCAACAAATCCCCCTCTACAAATTTTTACGTTACCTTTATGAAGCGACGTCCTCCCATCTCTCGTCCTCATATTTTTTCTCCTCCTCTTTCTTCCTCCTTTTTTCTTCTCTTTCCTGAACACACGCTCAGAGACCAGGCTTCATTCTTAGAATGACATCACCTTCTCACCACATCAAAATGGCAGTGTTGCACACCTGAGACAAACTGCCAGTGTGCACAGGCGTAAAGTCCTGGAGTCAGAAAGTAAAACTCCTGCCATGTGTTTCTTTCAACTGAGTAACTCAGCCAGCTTTTTTCACTCATTAGTTCTAACTCCTGGCTGAATAATTGTGCTAATTAGCAAATCCAGGTGACTGGAACAAAAATACTTCTCACTTCCTGAGCCTGGATATTTCACCTGTGCCATTGTTGTTGGGAGACACATGGGCTCTCTCTATCTCCCTCTATCTCTCTCTTTCTCTCTCTCTCTCTCTCTCTCTCTCCAACCCTCTATTTTTACCTCTCCCACAATTCCCTTGTCCTTTAACTGCTAATGAGTAAATCTGACAAAAAAATGCCTCGTTAAAAAGTCGCAAACACATTTATGACAAGTTTTCAGTGTCAATCAGTATTTGTCAGCAAAAAAAAAAAAGTGTAAATTACTTTTTGAAATTTGGGCATTTTTCAAATCGTTTGTCGATTTTAAGCAGGTCATAGCGAGGATATGCAAATAATTTTAACAGGCCAATTGTCTGAGGGTGTGACTCAGGTGTGCCCCAGGTGTGAGGGGCGTGGCTCAGGTATGTGCCAGGTGTGGGGAGACGTGGCTCAGGTGTGTCTCAGGTGTGGGGGTGTGTCTCAGGTGCGTCTTAGGTGTGGGGGGTGTGTCTTAGGTGTGTCTCAGGTGTGAGGGGGGTGTGTCTTAGGTGTTTCCTAGGTGTGAGGGGAGTGTGTCTCAGGTGTGTCTCAGGTGTGAGGGGGTGTGTCTCCCAGGTGTGAGGGGGGTGTGGGTGTGTCCAGGTGTGAGGGGGTGTGTCTCAGGTGTGATGGGGGTTTCAGTGTGTCTCTCAGGTGTGTGTCTCGGGTGTGATGGGGTATGTTTCAGGTGTTTCCCAGGTGTGAGGGGCGTGTCTCAGGTGTGTCCCAGGTGTGAGGGGGTGTGTCTTAGGTGTGTCTCAGGTCTGATGGGGTATGTTTCAGGTGTCTCTCAGGTGTGAGGGGTGTAGCTTGGGTGTGAGTGGGCATGTCTCAGTTGTTTCCCAGGTGTGAGGGGCGTGGCTCAGGTGTGTCCCAGGTGTGAGGGGGTGTGTCTCAGGTGTGTTCCAGGTGTGAGGGGTGTGTCTCAGGTGTTTCCCAGGTGTGAGGGGTGTGGCTCAGGTGTGTCCCACGTGTGAGGGGGTGTGTCTCAGGTGTGTCCCAGGTGTGAGGGGGTGTGTCTCAGGTGTGTTCCAGGTGTGAGGGGCGTGGCTCAGGTCTGTCCCCTCTCTGACTGACTGCCCTCTTTGTCTCCCGCAGCTCCGGAGAGAACCCCCCTTCTCTTTCCTTTCCTTCTAATGTGACTCTTCCCCGTCTCCCCGCTCCACTCCTAGGGTCCCACCCTCTACGCCGCCCTGGACCAGTCCAAACTGAAGGCCTCCTCCTCCGAAAAGAAGAAGCAGGAGTCTCGCAAGGATAAGAAATAGGATTCGGCAAGCAGAGAGCTAGAGCCCCACGACAAACCCCGCAAAACGCAGCCCAAACCGCAGAAAGAGAAAGAGAAAGAGAAATCGGGAGGGGGGAAGGGAGGGGACAGGGTCCTGATGACTATCGAACTGGAGATGACCAAGGGGGAGGGGGAGGGAGGCCTGCCCAAAAAGTCACCCAGTTTTCTGTCCCAGCTCGCCAACAAACTGACCGTCAAATAAAGGAGAGGGAAGAGAGGAGGAACGAGGGAGGGATGAGGGTGGAAGGGTGGAGAGAGAGATAGAGAGGGAGAGGGCAGCATTGCACCAGATAAAGTCTGGTGGGGGTAGAGCATACTTATTCTCTAATTAAATCACATCCGTCTTTTTTACAGACAGGAAAATAATTCGTATTCGAGTATAAATACTTTAGATTTGATTAGAATTAAATCAGAATTAAATTTATGTCCATAAAAAATATATATTTAAAATGACCTGTTAGCATTCAATACCTTATTCAAAGACATTCTTTTCAGTTGAAATGATTTCATGGTAACTTCAATACAAACAAGCCTTCAACCTCGCCTGTGCGTGTTAGAATGCCTCTTCGTGTCACTACGGCAACAGCAAGGACACTGTGCTTCTCTTAGGGGTCATCTGCAAACTCTCACCTCACAAAAAACTGTTTTTTTTTTTATTTTGCCAAAGATAGAATCTCATCATCGGCCACAATGTTCACATATTAAATATTAAATTATTCGTAATTATTCATTCATATATTAAAGACCTTGACTCTCAAAAATCACCTCTCTCCCTTTCCGTCTTTCTCCTTCTCCCACTCCCTCTTCCTTTCCTTTCCCCCTTTCTGTCTCTTTATTTCTCTCTCGTAGATGTTCTGAGTCCTCTTTTCACCCGCGCTCTGGCTGCTCCGCCCCCCAAAGCCCCGCCCACCCCACGTCCCCCAACCAAAACTACTGGCGTAGCCACATGTCACTCCAACCGAGCTCCAACCGAGACCCCAGGCGTGCCCCCTCACCAAAACCAGCCCCTCCCACTTCCGTGTCTGCACTTGGTGAGTCGCACGCTCCCCCCAAACAGAGTCTCTGCCACACCCACAGCAATGTCTCCTCCTCCGCCCCCCCAACAAAGACTATGCCCCACCCCCCAACAGAGAGTGGTTTTAAACTGGTAGCACCCTGGACTGTAGAAGCTCTGAGAGGCACAGACAGTCTGTTTAGCTGTTTACCGCCCGTAGACACGTACTCGAGCGTTTCTACTTACACTCCCATGACACAGACCCCGACATGTCTACGTTAAACCACCTACCTGTTCATTCAGGTGGACGGATATCTACCTATTCCTTGTAATTGTGGGGATGATAACATAAAATATGATTTGGAAAAAAAAATTGTGAAGCCCATCTCCTCCTGATCTTGTACTGTTGTAAAATAACAAACTATGGTAGGTCCTTGAAAGAATTTGTTGTCAGCTTTATTTGCACAAGGCACAACAAACACAGTGTTCATTTCACTGGGCAATTTGGGCCATTAATATTTCTAATGCTAATGACCCTACTGGAGGCGGAGCCTGTAGAAAAAGCAACAGAGGCCGTTCACTGCTTTGAGTTTAGTGACTGAGAAGCACAGAATGAAGTCAATACTGAACCAGACCATGTGAACTATCTCAGCCAGCCAAAATAGAAAGCAAGAATTGTGAAAGAAACGTGGATTTGAACTCTGCTCCAGAACGCTTAGCTACTCGAGTCCCAAAAAGTGTTCTCCTCCCGCAGCGTACTTGGGGTGGCGTTTCCTGTCCTGTCCCTCTCCGACTCACCAGCTCAGACACCTCTCAGCCCCTCCTTGACCCCGCCTTCACCACCCCTCGTTTCGGTTGCTTAGCAACGCATTGTGCCCTCACACACCCTAGCGGCCCTTCTGATTCTTCTCATCGTAAAAGATGCCAAAAACAGAAATTCTAATTCACCTAGCTCTCTGCTATGTATGTAGGTGTGTGTGTATTTGTGTGTGTGTGAGTGAGTGAGTGTGTATTTGTATGTGTGTGTGTGTGTGTGTGTTAGACAGACATTTTACATGTGTACAAAAAAACATTGTAAGCATGTTTCTTGAGGCAGAAATGTAATAGTATTTCTCGATATTTAATGATGTTTCTGCCCTGGTGAAATGCAAGGATCCAGTGAGCTTTCTGTGCCACACAGGAGACCGTAGAGCACTCTCGTCCACCCAGGTAGCACTGCAGCTCGGCAAAGGGAGGAATTCTGGGAGGAAATATCCTACCCCTTGGCTCTTCTCAGACATTTCTTTCTGAATGATGTCGCCCACTTGAGCCGTGTTTTGATGCAAACATCAAACTGCAGTCATGGGTGGTGCAGTAGGATATGAGGTCATAACCGCAGAGTGGTTATGGGTAGTGTAGTGCTATTATAGCATGGACCACTACACTTGTGTAGCTTTTTTTTTTACACTAGCGCTAAGTGTTAAACATGGTTTTATGCTAGCACTAGTGTAGAATGAACTTTTCACTAGCGCTAGTGTAGAAAATGGTTTTACGCTCACACTAGTGTAGACTGGTGTAAAGTAGCACTGTCTCCTTCGATGGATTCAGGTCTTCCCTTGGTCCAGCTTTATGGATTCTTGACATTTGAGAAAATACATTAAAATGTCTTGAGACATCTGTGTTGTTCATGTATCGCGTTCTTTATTGGATCTGATTCAGAGATAACATTCCTTTATTCTTTGAAATAAATACGCATTAACGGTTTAATGATTTTTTTTTTTTACATTTATTTTTATGCTAACAATAGAAATGTACCAACCAGTATTTGTTGTGATATGAAATGTGTTGTATAAAGAAAATAAATCAGAAATAAAAGCAAACACTCAACTTGGTTGTAAAAATAAAAATTAAATAAACCCAAATGAACAGAGAATTATGTGTCTGGTGTGTTTACTGGTCTGAAATTTGTTTTTGTCTGGATTACCTGACAGATAATATTTTGCATCTTGTAGTCTCCCAATCATCCTGACATAGCTACAATCATCCTGATTCTGCTAGACGTATCCTGACAAAGCTACAATCATTCTGATTCAACAAGACTTATCCCAACATAGCTACGATCATTCTGATTCAACAACACATATCCCAACATAGCTATGATCATCCTGATTCAGGAACACTTATCCCAACATAGCTGCAATCGTCCTGATTCAGCAACACTTATCCCGATTCAGCTCCAGTCATACTGATTCAGCCCCAATCAGCCAGGTATGACAGGGCGGCAGTGTAGCACAGTTGGTAAGGAACTGGGCTGGTAACCAAAAGGTCATAGGTTCGATTCCTGGATAGGATACTGCTGTTGTACCCTTTAGCAAGGTACTTAACCTGCATTGCTTCAGTATATATCCAGCTGTAGAAATGGATGCAATGTAAAATGCTCTGTAAAAAGTTTGTGTAAATGGCTCTGGATAAGAGCGTCTGCTAAATGCCTGTAATGTAAAATGTAACACAAGAACTGCATATAATATCAAATCTGAACACTAATAGACCTGCATAATAATGATGATAGTAAGCTGTTAACATACTGTGGCAGGGCTCGGTTTGTGGGAGTGTTTCAGGGCAATCAGAGCACCACACCTACTAGTTAAGTAGGCACACGCACCTGGAGTGCGTCACTAATTAGTCCAGATATTTAAAATGTGCTCTCTTCCCAGCAGGTGTCTGTGACCAAGGAATTCACAAACCGAGCCCTGCCGCACATACTGTCTTTCATACACGTTAGTTGCAGACCAAAATAATGCACTGAAGACATGAAAGAGATACGAAGATGAAGACGAAGGAAAGAAAGTTCTGAGAAGACGCGAAAAGAAGACAGTCTAAAATAAAATGAACAAAATGATCAAAAATAACCAAGCGTATATAAACAAAACAAAAAATTTAAGTAAAAGATTCCCAAATCAACTAAAAAGGTAACGTAAGAAGATGAGTTTTCAATTCACTTTTAAAACTATCTTCGGTTGGTCCCTCTGATCTGGAGATGTAGGCTGTTCCAAAGTCTAGAAGTGTAAAATATAATATGAATGAAAGGGAAGGGAAAGGAAAGCTTCACATGCTCTTATGAACTTCGGGGACAGAGAGTCTTTTCTGGTGCTGAGCCATTTAAGGCTTTGAAGTAACTGTAAAAGAATTTCTAAAAAACGGTTCTAAAACAAACCGATGGCCAGTGTGAAGGTGGAAGTATACTGTGAAAATATGAGCTCTCTTTCTTCTTTTGGTCTAATAGTCTTGCAGCACCATCCATCCATCCATCCATCCATCCAGTATCTATACCCGTTTATCCCGGGCGGGGTCGCAGGGGGTTCTGGAGCCTATCCCAGGGTGCATTGGGCGAGAGGCAGGAATACACCCTGGACCGGCCGCCATTCTTTTGCAGGGCACACACACGTTCTCTTGCAGCACCATCTTGAGCCAATTTTGAGTGATTTTGAATGGTAATGTTCTATAAGCAGATAAGCAGAGATGGACTAAGTGGTTGTGTTGTGTAAAGGCAGTACTGGTTGAGTTGCGTATAGGCTGGGGCTGACTGTTGAGTTGTGTACAGGCTGTAGTGTTGGGCTGACTGGTTGTGTTGTGTAAAGGCTGTAGTGTTGGACTGACTGGTTGTGTAAAGGCAGTAGTGTTGGGCTGACTGGTTGTGTTGTGTACAGGCGGTAGAGTTGGACTGACTGGTTGTGTTGTGTACAGGCAGTAGTGTTGGGCTAAGTGGTTGTGTTGTGTAAAGGCAGTAGTGTTGGACTGACTGATTGTGTTGCGTACAGGCAGTAGTGTTGGGCTGACTGGTTGTGTTGTGTACAGGCAGTAGTGTTGGACTGACTGGTTGTGTTGTGTAAAGGCTGTAGTGTTGGGCTGACTGGTTGTGTTGTGTAAAGGCTGTAGTTGTGTTGGACTGACTGGTTGTGTCGTGTACAGGCTGTACAGTAGTGTTGGGCTGACTGGTTGTGTTGTGTACAGGCAGTACTGTTGGGCTGACTGGTTGTGTTGTGCTGTGTTGGTTGGTGCATGCAGCTGTTCTAGTGAGCAGATGGGGGAGGCGGGGTGGGGGTGGAGTGGCTACCGTTGGTGGGGGCGAGGGTAAAAAGACACCCCTCTCCGTGGGGCGTTTCGGGTTACTCTGACTGGGGGGGGGGGGGCAGTCCCAAAAAAGCAGCCAGAGTTTGCCACACGTGTGGCACTGCTCACGAGGGCAAAACTGCAAGGGTGTCAGACGTCTCCCCTGCATTTCCTGTTTGCACCCAGCATGGCGAGAGGGGTAAGTACTCAGCCTTCCCACACCGTTCTCTTGGGCCGCGGAATACCATAGAAATGCCACCGACCACGCGGTAGCCAGCAGTGTCACGGACTTTACGCTGCTTTTTTATGACTTTACAGACATCTTTAATGACTCCATTTAATGGTTGTGATTTAATCAGCCATGTTGTAATGGCTGAATTGTGTAACAGGCAGCGGCAGCAAAGGTGTGTGTGTGTGTGTGTGTGTGTGAGAGAGAGAGAGAGAGGGAGAGGCAGAGATTAGTTTTGTAACAATACAGAACATGACACAGAATTTGTATCATGGGGATTTTTTTTTTTTTGCGATATAATCGCCCCGCATATTGTCTCCCTCTGCTGCCACACTTGTTCCCGCTCCTCTCTCTCTCTTCCCCCTTTCCATTCTACCCCTCTCTCTTTCCCTTTCCCTCTTTCTTCACCTTCTTCTCTCTCCTCCTTTTCTTCTCATCGTCAATTCAGTCTCTGCTTCAAAATATTTTGTCAGCATATCTCTCCGTCTGACTATTTCTCTCTTCTTATCAGTGTTGCGCTCTCTCTCTCTCTCTCTCTCTCTCTCTCTCTCTGCCTCTCTCACTCCTCTCTCTCTCTCCCTGTCTTTTATGGGAAGACTGACAGGGGCAGATGATGTTTTTTTTTCCATGATGAGACACCCAGACGGACACATGCTCTCACACTCAAACCCACCTTGGAACCTCCCTACCGCTCATATACTTTCACAAAAAAAAATTAATAAAATGCACACACACACACACACACACACACACACACATCCTTTGTAGAATATCGTGAATATGACTATAACACAATGTGTTAAGTTGCAAGATGTGTATTGTGATTATTAGACAGTGTGTTCATTGCCTGATTTGTCGTATGATTACTACGCAGTTTTTTCATTGCAGGATGTTAATTATGATTATTACAGTGTGTTAATTTCAGGACGTTTGTTATGATTATTGCACAGTGTCTTAATCGCAGGATGTTTATTATGATTATTACAGTGTGTTAATTGCAGGATGTGTAAGTCATTGTGTAATTATAGTGAGTGTAAATGGTTGTATAACTGCAGGATGTGTAAAGAAATGATTGGGATGTGTAAATGAATGTATAACTGCAGGATGTGTAAATTATCGTGTAATTGCAGGGTGTGTAAATGACTGTGTAACTGCAGGATGTGTACATGATTGAGTGCATAGGGTGAGTCTGTGTGCTAAAGTGTTGTGTAGCGTTGCCTTAGGCTTTCTTCCTGTGGGAGTTTAGGCCACGTTTGTCCGTGAAGCGTGTTGCGACAGTTGCTGTGAAATACACCACATGAATAAATGTGATTTGATTGATTGAGGCGCACGATGTGGGGTTCTCTCGGCAGCTCGGTCGAGAGGGAAACTCAGACGCCGTGGAGCACGGCGGAAAGAGGACGAAGAAAGAGAAAGATTTAGATGAACTGAAAAAAGAAGTATCGCTGGTAAAAAACTGAGCGACCACCGAGCTGTGTGTGTGTGTGTGTGTGTGTGTGTGTGTGTGTGTGTGTGTGTGTGTGTGTGAGTGTGTGTGTGTGTGTGTGTGTGTGTGAGTGTGTGTGTGTGTGTGTGTGTGTGTGTGTGTGTGTGTGTATGTGTGTGTGTGTGTGTGCCTGCGTGTGCATGTTTCTGTGTGCATGTGTGTGTGTGTACGTGTGCGTATGAGTGTGTGAATGTGTGCTTGTGTGTATGTGTGTGTGTGTGTGAGAGAGAGAGAGAGACAGAATGATTGCTTCTGTACAACATTGTTTTTGGTGAGTTTTAAAGATTTGTACGATTGTGACATGCGTTTATGTTTCCTCAGGATGACCACAAGGTGTCGCTGGCAGAGTTAAGTGAACGTTATGGAGTGGACCTTTCCAAGGTGAGAATCACCCTACACCTGTGTCCCAAACACACGCGACACCTTTCAGCTGAAACCAATAAAGCTAACTGGTGCGACTTCGCTGAGTGCTATATTGCAGGGGGTAATGGTAACTGTTGGTAATACTAACTGTTGATAATGGTAACTGTTGGTAATGGTGCCTGTTCATAATGTTAACTGCTGATAATGGTAACAGTCGTTAATGGTAACTGGTGGTAATGGTAACTGTTCGTAATTGTGCCCGTTGAAAATGCTAACTTGGTAATGGTGCCTGTTGAAAATGGTAGCTGTTGGTCATGGTGCCTGTGTTGGAAATGGTGCCTGTTGATAATGGTAACTGCCGATAATGGTGACTGTTGGTAATGGTAACTGCTGCTAATGATTTCCAGGGCCTAACAAATGTCCAGGCATTGGAGATCCTGGCGCGGGACGGTCCCAACGCGCTGACCCCGCCCCCTACTACCCCCGAATGGGTGAAGTTCTGCCGGCAGCTCTTTGGCGGCTTCTCCATCCTGCTGTGGATCGGAGCCATCCTCTGCTTCCTGGCCTACAGCATCCAGGCTGCTACTGAGGACGAGCCTGCCAATGACAACGTGAGTGCCGCCATCATCATCACCATCATCATCTTCAGCTTCATCACTGACATCACCTTCATAACCACTTTCATTATCATCATCACTGACATCACCTTCATAACCACCTTCATTATCATCATCACTGACATCACCTTCATAATCACTTTCATTATCATCATCACTGACATCACCTTCATAACCACTTTCATTATCATCATCACTGACATCACCTTCATAATCACTTTCATTATCATCATCATCATCATCATCACTGACATCACTCTCATAACCACTTTTATTATCATCATCATCATCACTGACATCACTCTCATAACCACCTTCATCATCATCACAATCATCATTATCATCACTGACATCACCTTCATAACCATGTTCATTATCATCATCGTCATCATCATCATCACTGATATCACTCTCATAGTCACCTTCATCATCATTATCACCATCACCACCTCCATCATCATAACATCAGCACCAACATTAGCAACTTCTTTACTGCTGCCACCATCATCATCCTCCTCTTCATAAGAACACACACATCTTCATGAGAATACACAACGGCCTACGAAGGAGAACATCACGGCTGACGTTCCTCTCTTTCTCCAGCTGTACCTGGGCGTGGTCTTGGCCACAGTTGTCATCATCACCGGCTGCTTTTCGTACTACCAAGAAGCCAAGAGCTCAAGGATCATGGACTCCTTCAAGAACATGGTTCCCCAGGTAAAGTCACACAACCCCAGATTGAAGTACTGAGCTATTTAGCGCTCCATTGTATACGATTTAAACAGCCTCACGCTGGGTTTTCTATACTTACTTGGAAAGATACGCGCTTAGACTAGCAGTGACGTGTCTAATACGGAGGGCCATTAAGTGTGAAAGATGATGCGTACCATATGTCTGCACGTCGCTCTGGATAAGACATCTAAGTGCTTTTAATCTATTGAGTCATTAATCTGAGCCTTAAACAGAGCAGTGCTCAATTTTGGATGCTTGTGAGTGTTAAACGGAGGCGTGTTTAATTTTGAGGATTAATTAAAATTTAAGTGTCATGTGGAGGCGGGTCAAATTCATTTTTTCGGAGTTGGTTGGGGGGGGGGGGTTAACGAGCATTAAAGGCTGACCTTTAACTCCAGTGGTTTAATGAGTGCTAAATGGAGGACTATAAAATGGAGGGGATAGCAACTCCATGCTAAGGGAGACACATGCGGACGGGTATTAAAGGAGATCTAATAATAGCGACGTGTTACTGACGCTTGATGTTTTTGCAGCTACTGCAGGGGCGATCGTGTGCAGGGCGGTCTGAACCTTTGACCCGCATTTGTTTGAATTCTGGAGGTGTGAAATATTTAGCAAATTACCGGCTCTCATTGTTAATGTGGGTAATAGCAGCCATTACAAAAGGCCATGGTAAACTCACCCTCAGCGCTCCTCAATAACTCACTCTTTCTCTATGTCTCTCCCTCGCGCTCTCTCTCTCTCTCTCTCTCTCTCTCTGTTTCCATGCAAATCAATTTGAATGAGCTTTACTGGCATGATGTGCAAAAATACGTATATATTGCCAAAGTACGAAAAGTATGCAGCAAACATGGAATAAACATAAATAGAATTCAAACGTGTGTGCATCTCTCTTGCTCCCTCTTTCCTCTCTCCTCTCTCTCCCTGCCTCTCTCTGTCCCTCTCTCTCCCTCCCCTTTCCCCCTCCTTCTCTCTCTCTCCCCCTCTCCTCTCCCTCTCTCTCTCCCCCCCTCTCCCTCTTTCTCTCTCCCTCCCTCTCTCTCTCCCTCTCCTCTCTCCCCCCTCCCTCTCTCTCTCCTCTCTCTCTCCCTTTTCCTCCTCCCTCTCTCTCCCCCCTCCCTCCCTCTCTCTCTCCCCCCCTCTCCCTCTGTCTCTCCCCCCCTCTCTCTCCCTCTCCTCTCTCCCCCCCTCTCTCCTCCCTCTCTCTCCCTCTCTCTCCCTCTCTCTCTCCCTCCCTCCCCTTTTCCCCCTCCCTCTCTCTCTCCCCCTCCCTCTCCTCTCTCCTCTCCCCCCCCTCTCCCTCTGTCTCTCCCTCCCTCTCTCTCCCTCTCCTCTCTCCCCCCTCCCCCTCTCCTCTCTCTCTCCTCCCTTTTTCTCCTCCCTCCCTCTCTCTCCCCCCCCTCCCCTCTCTCTCTCTCCCCTCCCCCCTCTCCCTCTCTCTCTCCCCCCTCTCCCTCTCTCCCCCCTCCCTCTCTATCTCCCCCTCCCTCTCTCTCTCCTCTCTCTCTCCCTTTTTCTCCCTCCCTCTCTCTCCCCCCCTCTCTCTCTCTCACTCGCAGCAAGCCTTGGTGATCAGGGAGGGGGAGAAGCTGCAGATTAACGCAGAGAACGTGGTGCTGGGGGACCTGGTGGAGATCAAGGGGGGCGACAAAGTCCCCGCGGACCTCAGGATCGTGTCCGCCAGCGGCTGCAAGGTACCGAACGCCAGGGAGACACGCGCTCAGAGATATGCAAATATATGCAAATACACACAGAGACACGCAAATATGCACAAAGATATGCAAATATGTGTAAAACTATGCACGGAGATACGCACAGAGATATGCAAATATATGTAAATATCCACAGAGATATCCACAGAAATATGCACAGAACTATGTAAATATACACAACAATATATTAATATACACAGATATATATATATAAATATGTAAATATGTACTTGGATATGTAAATATATATATACAAAGATATAGAGATATAACAGAGATGTAATATCTCTCATTCTCTCTATATATATACAGTGTTGATATCTCTCATTCTTTCTCTCTAAATGCAGTGTTAATGTCTCTCTCTCTCTATGTCTCTCTCTCCCTCAGGTGGATAATTCATCCCTGACAGGAGAGTCTGAGCCTCAGACTCGTTCTCCGGAGTTTACCCATGATAACCCACTGGAGACGCGAAACATCTGCTTCTTCTCTACAAACTGCGTTGAAGGTCTCTGTCTCTCTCTCTCTCTCTCTCTCTCTCTCTCTCTAGCTCTCTCGTCTCTCTCTCTCTCTCTCTCTGATCTATCTCTCTAGCTCTTTCTTGCCCTCCCTGTCTCTCTCTCTCTCTCTCTCAAATTTAAAATTCTAATTCAAAAATGCGTTCCTGGCATGAAATATATTAGTAAATGTTGCCAAAGCGTACATACGGAAACACAAAAAGACATTAGAGCAGGAACCGAAGTTGCTCCTTGTGTCTCCAGTACTCAAGGTTAAGAATGAACTTACTCATTTGTGCATGTCAGCCACTGAGCAGCGCTACGTTGTAACCCCCCCCCCCTCCCCCCCCCCCCCTCCCCCCCGCACAGGTACCGCTCACGGTATCGTGATCGCCACGGGCGACCACACGGTGATGGGGCGCATAGCGACGCTGGCGTCCGGGCTGGAGGTGGGGCAGACGCCCATCAACAGGGAGATCGAGCACTTCATCCGCATCATCACGGGCGTGGCCGTCTTCCTCGGCATGTCCTTCTTCGTCCTCTCCCTCATCCTGGGCTACACCTGGCTGGAGGCCGTCATCTTCCTCATCGGCATCATCGTCGCCAACGTGCCCGAGGGTCTGCTGGCCACCGTCACGGTGAGTTTTGGACCCGACCCGTCCCGTCCCGTCCCGTCCTGTCCTGTCCCAACCCATCCGTGTATAAACTGAGTTTGGACCTGACCCATCCGTGTACAAACTGAGTTTGGACCCAAACATTATATAGTATAAACTGAGCCTTTCTGTCCCAGTGACTCCGTAGTGCTCTGTCTGTCAGCTCTTCTGAAAGAATTGGGAAACAAATGAACAGTAACCACACATGAAAACAAGAACTTCTGAGGAAATGAGAAATAATAATGTAAAATAATGGTAAATAAAGTACTTAAAAATCAATACTAGTGATTATAATATTGATAATGATGCTGATAATGATGATGATGATGATGATAATGCTCACCCTCTCTCCTGTCTCTCCCCTCTCTCTCTCTCACAAATTTAAATGCAAATACTGAGATTGAGAAATAATAATGGAAAATAATGATAAAGTACTTAAAAATCTATAATAATAATGATAATGATGCTGATGATGATGATGATAATGCTCTCTTTCTCTCTCCCGCTCTCTCCTTCCTTCTCTCTCCCCCTCTCTCTCCCTCTCAGGTGTGCCTCACGCTCACGGCTAAGCGCATGGCGAAGAAGAACTGTCTGGTGAAGAACCTGGAGGCCGTGGAGACGTTGGGCTCCACCTCCACCATCTGCTCCGACAAGACCGGCACGCTGACCCAGAACCGCATGACCGTGGCCCACATGTGGTTCGACAACCAGATCCACGAGGCCGACACCACCGAGGACCAATCAGGTAAGGGCAAAAAATGACGGGCGGCAGAATCCTGTTTCTGAGGACCAATCAGGTCAGGGCAAAAATGACGGGTGGCAGAACATTGTTTCTGAGGACCAATCAGGTCAGGGCAAAAATGACAGGCAGCAGAATACTGTTTCTGAGGACCAATCAGGTCAGGGCAAAAATGACAGACAGCATGCATCCTGTTCCTGTGGACCAATCAGACCAGCACAAGATGACGGACAACAGAATCTCTCTCTTTTTTTCTCCCTCTGTTCATCTCTCTCTCTCTCTCGTTCTCTCTTTCTTTGGCAACATCCAGTGGCACATCCACGTGACATCCTGTTTCACCACAAAGCTGAAATTCTGTATCTGTGCAATACTGAAATCCCGTTTGTGTTTAATATTAGCATCCTGTTTCATTCTCTTGCAGGCTGTACCTTTGATAAAACCTCAGCGACATGGTCGGCTCTCTCCCGAGTAGCTGGCCTCTGCAATCGAGCCGTATTTAAGGCTGGACAGGACCACACCCCTATTCTAAAGGTACTGACCACACCCCTATTCTGAAGGTACTGACCACACCCCTATTCTGAAGGTACTGACCACACCCCTATTCTAAAGGTACTGACCACACCCCTATTCTGAAGGTACTGACCACACCCCTATTCTGAAGGTACTGACCTATGATGATGATGAAGATGATGATGATGAAGTTGATGGTGATGGATGTGATGATAATAATGATGATGATGATGATGATGATGATGATGATGAAGTTGATGGTGATGGATGTGATGATAATAATGATGATGATGATGATGAAGATGATGATGATGAAGTTGATGGTGATGGATGTGATGACAATAATGATGATGATGATGATGATGATGATGATGATGATGAAGTTTAAGATGATGCTGCTCTTTTAGAGAGAGACAGCGGGCGATGCCTCAGAGTCTGCTCTTCTGAAGTGCATTGAGCTCTCCTGTGGCTGTGTCCGCACCATGAGAAACAAAAACCCCAAAGTGGCAGAGATCCCCTTCAACTCCATCAACAAGTACCAGGTACGCCCTCCTCAAAACACAGCGGCAACACAATACCAACACAACACTTACGCAACGCAAACATGGTACCGACACACCACCGACGCAACGCCAACACAACTCTAACACAACACAGACACACCACCGACATACCACCAACATGCCACCAATATAGTACCAAGATAGCACTAACGCAAGAACAACTAAATGCCAAGGCAACACTGAAATAGCACCAAAATAACACCAACGCATCACCAGTCCAACACCACTGCAGCACCTCCAGAACACCCCGGCTACACCAACGTAGCACCAAATTAAGATAAACACATCACCAGCGCAACGCCAATACAACGCCAGTATGACACCTATGAAATACCAACGCAACACCAACGTAACACCTGACATCTTTGGGAGAGTCCGTCTCTTTTAATCAGGCCCACCCATAGAGCACAGCCACTTGTAATAATCATGGAATGTTACTCGCACGTGAAATGGTCCTTTGGGTAGTGTAGGCATAAAATGGCCTTTTGGGTAATGTAGGCAGTGAGAGTACTGCTATTTCAACTGAACAAATTGATTCCCAGGTCTAGGGCTGCCATTGCACCCTTGAGGAAGGTGCTTAACCTGCACTGCTTCAGTGAAGCTCGGGTCTACAAATGGTCTGTGTGTTTTAAGGAAATGTTAAACTGACATACGTTGCTCTGGATAAGAGCGCCTGCTAAATGCAAATGAGAGGCAATGAAATAAATGGCTTCTGGGTAATGCGGAATTTGCAGGTTCAATTCTTCAGGCTAAATGAAGGGTGGTACAGCTGAGGTATTGTGGTCCACTAGGTTTTCTAATGGGCTGGACCAGCACTTATGATGGTACCAGTGATTTTCCTCATAATCGTTTCATTTATTGATCGATTGATTGTCCTGCCAATCCCCCCCCCCCCCCCCCCCAACCCCCACCCCAGTTGTCCATCCACGAGTTGGAGGACAGCCCCACTGGTCACCTGCTGGTCATGAAAGGTGCACCAGAAAGAATTCTGGACAGGTAACTCTGAAATATTAGAGAGAGTGATTATGGATTATTTGGGTGTATTATGGGCTTCTGGGATGTGCTTTTGGCTTATTGTTGTGTGATTATGTGCAATTGGGGTGTAGTATGTATTATTATTGTGGTGTGATTATGGGTTATTGGGGCGCAGTATGTGTTATTATTATGGTGTGATTATGGGTTATTGGGGTGTAGTATGTGTTATCATTGTTATGTGATTATGGGTTGTTGGGGATGTATTATGTGTTATTATTGTGGGGTGATTATGAGTTATTGTGATGTAATTATGGGTTATTGGTTTTGCAGGTGCAGTACAATCATGTTGCAAGGGAAGGAGATTCCCATTAACGAGGACTGGCGAGATGCATTCCAGAATGCCTACTTGGAGCTGGGTGGTCTTGGCGAGAGAGTGCTAGGTGAGGGCAGTCTCTGGGCTCTGTGATTGGATGGCAGTGATCACGTGTCTGTGTTCGGGCTCTTTGATTGGAAGGAAGCAATCACTTGTCTGTGTCAGGGGTCTGTGATTGGAAGGAAGCGATCACCTGTCTGTGTCAGGGGTCTGTGATTGGACAGCAGTGGTCATTTGTCTGTGTCAGGGCTCTGTTATTGGCCAGCAATGGTCATATGTCTGTGTCCAGGCTCTGTGATTGGCCAGAAGTGGTCATATGTCTGTGTCCAGGCTCTGTGAATGACCAGCAATGGTCATTTGTCTGTGTCAGGGCTCTGTTATTGGCCAGCAATGGTCATATGTCTGTGTCCAGGCTCTGTGATTGGCCAGCACTGGTCGTGTGTGTCTGTGTTGCAGGTTTCTGCCATTACATGCTGCCCCCGTCGCAGTTCGCGCGCGGGTTCGAGTTCGACTGCGACGACCCGAACTTCCCCACGGAGCAGCTGTGCTTCCTGGGCCTGATGTCCATGATCGACCCGCCGCGGGCCGCCGTGCCCGACGCCGTGGGAAAGTGCCGGAGCGCCGGGATCAAGGTGGGCGGAGCCTACGGCTCGCTATGGAGACAGGGGAACGGGAATGGGGACGGTCGACGAGTGATCGACTCGGCGGCTGAGTGACTGTCTGCCTTGGCTCTGCTCTGACAGGTGATAATGGTGACAGGTGACCACCCAATCACGGCCAAGGCCATCGCCAAGGGCGTGGGCATCATCTCCGAGGGCAACGAGACCGTGGAGGACATCGCCGAGAGACTCAACATTCCACTGGGCCAAGTCAACCCCCGGTGTGTTACCTGTGCGATGTGTGTGTGTGTGTGTGTGTCTGTAGTATATTGTGTTTA
Source organism: Anguilla japonica (assembly GCA_025169545.1). Classification (NCBI taxonomy): domain Eukaryota; kingdom Metazoa; phylum Chordata; class Actinopteri; order Anguilliformes; family Anguillidae; genus Anguilla; species Anguilla japonica. The sequence continues at coordinate 6,344,565 of CM045890.1, read as the reverse complement.
TGTGTACAGTCTGTGTGTAGTGCATGTATTGTGTATATTGTGTATAGTGTGAAGTGTATTGTGTTTGGTCCACTGTATGTATATGTCATTGTGTGTAGTCTATATGAGTGTATATTGTACAGTGTTTGTAGTGTATAGTGTGTCTAGAGTACTGTGTGTAGTGTATAGTGTGTACTCTACTTTGTGTGTATAGTGTACAGTGTTTGTAGTGTAGAGTGTTCATAGAGTACTATGGGTGCCGTGTGTAGTGTATAGTCTGTACTCTACTTTGTGTGTATAGTGTACAGTGTTTGTAGTGTAGAGTGTTCATAGAGTACTGTGATTGTCGTGTGTAGTGTATAGTCTGTACTCTGCTCAGTGTGTGCAGTGTAAATATTCCCCTTCCTCTCCCAGCGATGCCAAGGCGTGCGTGGTCCACGGCTCAGACCTGAAAGAAATGAGCTCGGAGTACCTGGACGACCTGCTGAGGAACCACACGGAGATCGTCTTCGCCCGGACCTCCCCCCAGCAGAAGCTCATCATCGTGGAGGGCTGCCAGCGACAGGTGGGTCTGGCATAACCGGCAAAACAGGCAAAACAGGCAAAACTGGCAAAACCAGCAAAATCCCAGGGCTGGAAGGTTTGAGGGGGGGGGGGGGGTGGCAACTGGGGGCTCCCTTTCTCCCAGGCCCAGGCCCAAGGGGGGCCCAGGATATGGGGTGTAACCATCTTTAATTTGCTGCTAAATCTGTTGGATGGTGCCCTCCCAATATACTGTACTTTGTCCTGGGGATGAGAATTCATTGTTGTGGCCCTGTCCTGCAGTTGAAATAAATTTTCCTTCTTGTGAAGTAAAACTTTTGGATTAAAAAGAATGCTGTGTGATAATGATCCTGCCAGTACGGTGATGATCCCACCAGTACAGTGATGATCTCTCCAGTACGGTGATGATCTCTCCAGTACAGTGATGATCTCTCCAGTACGGTGATGATCCCACCAGTACAGTGATGATCTCTCCAGTACGGTGATGATCCCACCAGTACAGTGATGATCTCTCCAGTACGGTGATGATCCCACCAGTACAGTGATGATCTCTCCAGTACGGTGATGATCCCACCAGTACAGTGATGATCTCTCCAGTACGGTGATGATCCCACAAGTACAGTGATGATCTCTCCAGTAAGGTGATGATCCCACGAGTACAGGGATGATCCCACAAGTACAGTGATGATCTCTCCAGTGTGGTGATGATCCCACCAGTACAGTGATGATCTCTCCAGTACGGCGATGATCCCACCAGTACAGTGATGATCTCTCCAGTACGGTGATGATCCCACCAGTACAGCGATGGTCTCTCCAGTGTGGTGACGGTCCCTCTTGTCTGTGTCCCCAGGGTGCGATCGTGGCGGTGACGGGGGACGGGGTGAACGACTCCCCGGCCCTGAAGAAGGCCGACATCGGCGTGGCGATGGGCATCGCCGGGTCCGACGTCTCCAAGCAGGCGGCGGACATGATTCTCCTGGACGACAACTTCGCCTCCATCGTCACCGGAGTGGAGGAGGGTAAGAAGCAGAAACACGCCGCTGTGTGCAGGCCTACGCTTCACAAGAAAGGGGTTCTGGGTTCCAGTCCCAGTCTGCGTGCTCCCTGTATGAAGTTTGTACTCCAGCTTCCTCCTACACCCAAAGGACATGTATGCCAGGTTAGGTATACTATATACTGGGGGGACAGGTCAGTACTGCCCTCTGCTATATACTATATACTGCCATTGCACTGGCCCTGCACACTGTGGCTGCCCACTGTTCCCAAGGAGCTAGGATGGCTCAAATTACCCCTCTGGGCCATAAAATATAAATATCCATTGACGTGAATCATGTGCAAGTTTTATTTCACATATTAATGTTTCTCATGAGCAAGAGGCGACAGACAGAGATATGCTAGAAGTGTAGAAGTCAAGTGTCCAGTGGAATTCGTGAATGAAATTTCATATGGACCCCCAAAAAAGATCCATTGAAATTTAGAGTTGCTTCGGAAATACAAAAAAGTAAAAAATACTTTAAAAAATACATAAAAGGAATATAAATCTATTAAAAATAAAAGCGTTTGTAGTAAATGGGAAATCCACAGAACTGGATATGACTGGTTCTGACTGACTGCTGCCATTTTATTTAAAATCCTGCAGATCGTTCTGTTGCTTTGCTTGAAGGAATCGGGTCATAATCCCGAAACTATGAGACAAGTTATTCTGCAGCACTTGGGTCCCCTCATAACTGAGCTTCAGAGATTGAAGTTGATCTGATTTGGACTCACCCTGTCCATTAGGGCGTCTGATCTTCGATAACCTGAAGAAGTCGATCGCCTACACCCTGACCAGCAACATCCCAGAGATCACGCCCTTCCTCTTCTTCATCATCGCCAGCATCCCCCTGCCCCTCGGCACTGTCACCATCCTCTGCATCGATCTGGGAACCGACATGGTGAGGACTGCCCTACACACTACCTTCACACACTACCCCTAAACACTGCCCCAAAACACTACCACTACCCCTAAACACTACCCTCACACACTACCCCTAAACACTACCACTACCCCTAAACACTACCCTCACACACTGCCCCTCTAAACAACCACTACTCTACATATGACTCTACACACTACGCCAAAAACACTACCTCTAAACACTAGCTCTACATATGACCCGACACACACTACCTTCACACACTACCCCTAAACACTACCACTACCTCTAAACACTAGCTCTACATATGACCCTACACACTACCCCAAACATTACTGTACACACCCTACACACTACCCCTAATCACTACCACTACCTCTAAACACTAGCTCTACATATGACCCTACACACTACCCCTAAACACTATCTGTACACACTACCCCTAAACACTACCCCAAAACACTACCTCTAAACACTAGCTCTACATATGACTCTACACACTACGCCAAAACACTACCTCTAAACACTAGCTCTACATATGACCCGACACACTACCTTCACACACTACCCCTAAACACTACCACTACCTCTAAACACTAGCTCTACATATGACCCTACACACTACCCCTAAACATTATCTGTACACACCACTTCTACATACTACCCCTAAACACTACCACTACCTCTAAACACTAGTTCTACATATGACCCTATACACTACCACTAAATACTATCTGTACACACTACCTTCACACACTACCCCTATATATGACCCCTGAACACTACCACTACCTCTACTACCTCTAAACACTAGCTCTACATATGACCCTATACACTACCACTAAATACTATCTGTACACACTACCTTCACACACTACCCCTATATATGACCCCTGAACACTACCACTACCTCTACTACCTTTAAACACTAGCTCTACATATGACCCTATACACTACCACTAAATACTATCTGCACACACCACCTCTACATACTACCCCGAAACACTATCTCTACGCACCACTCCTACACACCACCTCTACACATGTCCTACTCACTCTCCTACTGAATCCCGCCACTGCTCACCCGCCAACTCCCCCTACTCACCCGGCTCTGCTTTCCCTCTAGTTCCTTCAACTCACCGTCTCGCTCCCTTTCTCTCTCTCTCTCACTCTCTCTCTTTTTCTTTCCCCCCCTTTTTTTCCTCCCTTCCATCTCCCTCTCTTTTTCCTTCTCCCGCCAACCCCCCCCCCCCCCCCCCCCCCCACCTTGTCGCAGGTCCCGGCGATCTCCCTGGCGTACGAGACGGCTGAGAGTGATATAATGAAGAGGCAGCCACGCAACCCGCTCACGGACAAACTGGTCAACGAGAGGCTGATCAGCATGACCTACGGGCAGATCGGTCAGTACTGCGCCCTGCTGGGCTGATCAGCATGGCCTACGGGCAGATCGGTCAGTACTGCGCCCTGCTGGGCTGATCAGCATGGCCTACGGGCAGATCGGTCAGTACGCGCCCTGCTGGGCTGATCAGCATGGCCTACGGGCAGATCGGTCAGTACTGCGCCCTGCTGGACTGATCAGCATGGCCTACGGGCAGATTGGTCAGTACTGCCCCCTGCTGGGCTGATCAGCATGGCCTACGGGCAGATCGGTCAGTACTGAGCCCTGCTGGGCTGATCAGCATGGCCTACGGGCAGATCGGTCAGTACTGCCCCCTGCTGGACTGATCAGCATGGCCTACGGGCAGATAGGTCAGTACTGCGCCCTGCTGGGCTGATCAGCATGGCCTACAGGCAGATCGGTCAGTACCGCCCCCTGCTGGACTGATCAGCATGGCCTACGGGCAGATTGGTCAGTACCAAGCCCTGCTGGGCAGATCAGCATGGCCTACGGGCAGATTGGTCAGTACTGAGCCCTGCTGGGCTGATCAGCATGGCCTACGGGCAGATCGGTCAGTACTGAGCCCTGCTGGGCTGATCAGCATGGCCTACGGGCAGATTGGTCAGTACTGAGCCCTGCTGGACTGATCAGCATGGCCTACGGGCAGATTGGTCAGTACTGAGCCATGCTGGG
>CM045890.1:6297556-6335056 GCA_025169545.1 Anguilla japonica | reverse complement strand
AGACGATGAAGAATTCAAAGACAAAGAAGTCAAAAAAGAAAAGTCAAATTATAATGTGCCAAACCTGAATTGTGTTTACAGTTAAGGTGGAAATGACAATCCCAGACCCTGTGCGGCCAATTTCAGATATAAGGCTGCAGAGAACTGTCAAACCAGCTACAGGTTACAGCACACAAATACTGAATATGATAGGTGTGTATCATTCTATAATGGCAAAATATATCTGGCTTTTTCACTTAGCCTGAGATTTTTACATTAATGTTTGCATAACTTGCCTGATAGAGATCTACATAGATCTAGGAAGCAAAATTATTATGACATAATTCACTTCATCTCATGAAGATATACTGCATATGAAGATGCTTTTTTTGACTCCCGTGCTATACTTACAAGCCTTAAGAACAAAACTTCTTGAATGAGCATTTGAACTGACTTCCTAGAATAGTATAAAGGTCTAAATGTCATACATTTGTCTGTTTATAAGTAAAATATAAACATATTAGGATAATCTGTACTGCTCAAGTTGTCTCCCAACGCCTGAACTCCCCGAGACAGCAGATAGAAAAGTGCTGTTTGTTTCTAATATTTACGGTAATACAGTCAGTACGGTACGGTGTCGTCGGAAGTAGTTCCGCTTAATGTCAGTTTATGTATCCGGACAACGTGCATGTTGAATAGTTTGCACAATAATTGTGCTTGGCGGTTTAAGTTATCCGATTAAAAAAGACAGAACTTGTAAATACAGAGGTGTGTTTTTTTTTAATCGTAGCTAAAATGAAGAATTGTGTCGCATTTCAAACACAGTTAGCCTCTATAATGGAAGTACTAGCCAAAGCAGCTGTGGCCGAAATAAGCAAACTTGTTGAAGATGGGTCCGTTGTGTTGCATCTGGAAGTATCCCGAAGCCATAAAGAAATTGACAGTCTGAGGAGGAAACTACAGCAGGTGGAGAGCGAGCTGAGGACGGCGCGAGAGGCGGCAGCCCGAGAGAGCCGCTCTATTGGGGTCCAGGTTGAGAACCTGTTCGGAGGAGCAGAAGGTGTGCTTATTTGCTGATGTTGTGGTAGACACGAAAACAACAAAATGTTTTTTGCTTGAAAGACAGTCATTGTGCATGTATCCTTGTGCTTTGTGCATTTGATATGAAAATTTTAATTAGCCTTCGTGGCTAATTTTGCATAAGTGTTGTTAGTGTGCACTACCCATGTCAAATAAACTAATTAAATTATGATAGCCGTAGGTATTCATAGATATTAGCTACAGTTAGTGTTGTGTTGGGCTGGCACCAAATCGTTATCGGCTCTCTCTCTTAGTTTGGAAAAGCAAGGTCCAACGGTATCTACCACCTTCAAATGGTATGGAATAGAACCATTGTTTTTATGCTTCACGACGACACAGCCGTGGCCGGAGGCATTATGTTTTCGGGTTGTCCGTCCGTCCATCCGTCCCAATTCTCGTGTACGCGATATCTCAGGAACTTGAAGGAATTTCTTCAAATTTGGCATTAACGTCCACTTGGACTCAAGGATGAACTGATTAGATTTTGGTGGTCAAAGGTCAAGGTCACTGTGATCTCACGTCAGTCCCATTCTCTCGTGAACGCGATATCTCAGGAACGCCGTGAGGGAATTTTTTTCAAATTTGGCACAAACGTCCACTTGGACTCAAGGATGAACTGATTAGAAACGCCTGATTCAGCTAATTAACTAATGATGGTCTTTAATCGAGACCGGAGAAAGGAGAATTGCGTGTCATAGTGCTGGGCTAAAACAATAACCTGCACCCACGCCATCCCTTTTTGGATAAGATTGCACACACCTGATTTAGACTCTCTGATGTTTCCTTGTCATGTTGCCCAGTGTTCATTTTAAAGGAACGATGATGATGTTTATTCCAATGTTCCCCACAGGAGCTCTTGAGGGTGGTGTTGATGCTGGAGAGAGACCTCCCGTTGACCAACGGCCCAAGGAGGAAGAATGTAATGCACAGACACACAACACAAAGCCTGGCTTTGGATTTATGGTGAAGGCAGAGCAAGAGGAAGAGCATGAGATAGCCCAGAGACTCAATAAGACAGGATGTGAACACAGTGCAGGAAGACTCAGCAGTCTGGGCTCTGAGTATGTAATGTATGAGAGAGACAGTCAGGTGTGGACTTCCTTTAAAAAAGGGGACAGTGACATAGAGACTGATGATCCAGTTTGTTCTGACACTACAGAACAGTGCTCACAGAGTCTGTTAGCACATTCACCACTACAGCATGCTCCTGCCACCATGGAAGTCTCTGGAAGCACACTATCCTCCTTGGGGAAAGATGTTCATGCTGTAGCTGGTGTTCTTGTGAAGGAGGAAGCAGGTGGGCAGTGTTCATACAGTGAAGAGAACAGATCTGAGATGGGTGGCACACAGCAGACAGAGTACAGACAGCCTCCGCTCTCGATGAATGATCATCTAACCTCACAGCTCTGGCAACCGCTGCAGCAGCCCTTAGACGAGCAAATAGGAATTACTGAGAACAACACAGATCCAGTCTCAAACATTAGCCAAAAGACCAGAATCCACTGGAGAACTGGCATAGGGGAGAAACCTCACAGCTGCTCACATTGCAAGAAGAGTTTTGATCGTTTTATTGACCTAAAGAGACATCAGCGAATCCACACAGGAGAGAAACCGTTCAGCTGTGGACAGTGTGGAAAACATTTCAGTCTGAGGTGTAACCTTATCACACATGAGAGGGTTCACAGCGGGAATAAACCATTTGGTTGTGCTCAGTGTGGGAAGAGATTTGCTCAGAGAGCTCACCTTAGAACACACTACAGAATTCATACAGGTGAGAAACCATATCACTGTACCCAGTGTGGGAAGAATTTCACTCAGCTGAGTGGTCTTAAAACTCACCAGAAAGTTCACAATAGAAATGAGCTACTAGAATTTGGAATTAATTGTATGTGATTATGCTTATGCTTATGATTATGCTTATGTGATTAAGATTGAAGGAAATACAGTTTATAGTCACTATATTGAAAGGCTGCCAGCTGAATGACTGTCTTTGGGCAGCACTTGCTTATAAGGACTGGATCCTTGTCCGTAGAGCTCATCACTGTAGTGAGGGTTAGTACTTTACCCACAGTCACATGAGGGCTAGTGCTAGTACTTTAGCTGCACTCACACCAATGGCTAGTGCTAGTACATTAGCCACACTCACACGAGGGCTAGTGCTAGCACATTAGCCACACTCACACAAAGGGCTAGTGCTAGCATATTAGCCACACTCACATCGAGGGCTAGTGCTAGTACATTAGCCACACTGACATGAAAGCTATTTCTAGTTAATCTAGTACATTAGCCACACTCGCACAAGGGCTAGTACTAGTACATTAGCCAAACTCACACGCAAGCTAGTGCTAGCACATTAGCCACACTTACATGAGGGCTAGTGCTAGTCATTTTGCCACACTCACACGAGAGCTTGTGCTAGTAAATTAGCCACACTCACACGAGGGCTAGTGCTAGTACATTAGCCACACTCACACGAGGGCTAGTGCTAGTACATTAGCCACACTCACACGCAAGCTAGTGCTAGTACATTAGCCAAACTCACACAAGCTAGTGCTAGCACATTAGCCACACTCACACTGTTCTGGGCACCTGGCATATGGCAGAACCCTTGGCTCTGGCACATAATACAATTTTATTTCAAACTGCATCTGGCTTGTTTTTTTTTGGCCTGTCCTTATACATTATGGTGTGGGTTATTGTGTGGGAGAACAGAATGCTAAATGGATATTTTCTCATAAATAAATGGTCATAGTGCCAAATCTGTTTTGTATTGCTTGGCTGTACCAAAAACCAGCAAACTCAGGAATCCCCCAGGACTGCACCACTGAATTAGATAATTCAGTGTAAAATGAGGGACATCACATCCAGGGTCTGCCAGCCACTCTGTCACCTCCAGGTACCATGCAGGTGTGAAGAAAGTGCCTAGTGCACCTGTTAATTAATGAATAAAGTTTGATATGACATTAAGGCCCTGCCCAACAAACAAAAAATAACTTATTTTTTCTAAATCTCAGACCCTGTGCGGCCAACTCCAGAAAAAGAACAGGCTGGGCCTACAGAGAGCAGTAGAAACCAGCTACAGGTTACAGCAAACAAATACTGAATATGATCGGTGTATATCGTTCCATAATTGTAGAACACAACTGGCTTTCTCGCCTAGTTGGCCTGAGATTTTTATATCAGTGTTTGCATAGCCTGTCTGATAGTGAGCTACATAGATCTATTTGGCTTGCTACCAGAACTGTTTCATAGATCTGCAGATCTATGAAACAAAAGGAAGCAAAATTAGTATGACAATATTCACTTCACCTCATGAAGATATTTATCAAGGTGCTCTTTTTTCACTTCCCTGCTACACTTATGAGCCTCAAGAACAAAACTTCTTGAATGAGCATTTGAACTGACTTCCTAGAATAGTATAAAGGTCTAAATGTCATACATTTGTCTGTTTATAAGTAAAATATAAACATATTAGGAAATCTGTACTGCTCACATTGTCTCCCAACGCCTAAACTCCACGGGACAGCAGATGGAAAAGTGCGGTTTGTTTATAATATTTACGGTAATACAGTCAGTACGGTACGGTGCCCTCGGAAGTAGTGTCGCTTAATGTCAGTTTATGTATCCGGACAACATGTATGTTGAATAGTTTGCACAATAATTGTGCTTGGCCGTTTAAGTTTTCGATTAAAAAAGACAGAACTTATATAAAGAGTTTTTTTTTTTTTTATCGTAGCTAAAATGAAGAATTGTGTTGCCTTTCAAACACAGTTAGCCTCCATTATGGAAGTACTAGCCAAAGCGGCTGTGGCCGAAATAAGCAAACTTGTTGAAGATGGGTCCGTTGTGTTGCATCTGGAAGTATCCCGAAGCCATAAAGAAATTGACAGTCTGAGGAGGAAACTACAGCAGGTGGAGAGCGAGCTGAGGACGGCGCGAGAGGCGGCAGCGCGTGAGAACCGCTCTATTGGGGTCCAGGTTGAGAACCTGTTCGGAGGAGCAGAAGGAGGTGTGCTTACTTGCTGATACCGTGGTAGACTCGAAAAACAACGAAGTGTTTTGTGCTTGAAAGGCAGTCATGGTGCATGTATCCTTGTACTTTGTGCATTTGATATGGAAATGAAAATTAGCCTGCTTGGCTAACTCTGGTACATTTGCATAAATGTTATTAGTGTGCAACTGTCCCTGCCAAACAAACAAATACATTTAATTAAATTATGACAGCTGTAGGTGTTCATAGATTTTAGCCACAGTTAGTGTTGTGTTGGGCTGGCACCAAATCGTTTTCGGCTCTCTCTCTTAGTTTGGAAAAGCAAGGTCCAACGTTGTATCTACCACCTTCAAATGGTATGGAATAGAACCATTGTTTTTTATCAATATGACACTTTAAACATCGAAGAGCCACACATTTCAGTTGAAGTCATGAAGTTGTCAGGTAAATAAAATACACAAAGTTTTGCTTCCCGTAACTTTAACTTTATCAGACTGGAGATAACCAGAAGCAGGAGTACATGAACTATGGCAGGGCACACATTCAAACTATGTAGACCAAAGGTGTCCAGTCTTAAGGGTCAGTGTGAGTGCAGGTTTTTGTTTTAGCGAAACACTACAAACGCCTGATTCAACTAATTAACTAATGATAGTCTTTAATCAAGATGTAGAAAGGAGAATTGCGTGTCATAGTGCTGGGCTAAAACAATAACCTGCACCCACGCCATCCCTTTTTGGATAAGATTGCACACACCTGATCTAGACTCGCTGATGTTTCCTTGTCATGTTGCCCAGTGTTTATTTTAAAGGAACAATAATGATGTTTATTCCAATGTTCCCCACAGGAGCTCTTGAGGGTGGTGCTGATGCTGGAGAGAGACCTCCCGTTGAACAACGACTCAAGGAGAAAAAGTGTAATGCACAGACACACAACACAAAGCCTGGCTTTGGATTTATGGTTAAGGCAGAGCAAGAGGAAGAGCATGAGATAGCCCAGAGACTCAATAAGACAGGATGTGAACACAGTGCAGGAAGACTCAGCAGTCTGGGCTCTGAGTATGTAATGTATGAGAGAGACAATCAGATGTGGACTTCCTTTACTCAAGGGGACAGTGACATAGAGACTGATGATCCAGTTTGTTCTGACACTACAGAACAGTGCTCACAGAGTCTGTTAGCACACTCACCACTGCAACATGCTTCTGCCACCATGGAAGTCTCTGGAAGCACACTATCCTCCTTGGGGAAAGAGGTTCATGCTGCAGATGGTGTTCTTGTGAAAGAGGAAGCAGGTGGGCAGTGTTCATACAGTGAAGAGAACAGATCTGAGATGGGTGGCACACAGCATACAGAGTACAGACAGCCTCCGCTCTCGATGAATGATCATCTACCCTCGCAGCTCTGGCAACCGCTGCAGCAGCCCTTAGACTGGCAAATAGGAATTACTGAGAACATCACAGATCCAGTTTCAAACATCAGCAAAAAGACCAGAATCCACTGGAGAACTGGCATAGGGGAGAGACCTTACAGTTGCACACAGTGTAAGAAGAGTTTTGATCGTTTTATTGACTTAGAGAGACATCAGCGAATCCACACAGGAGAGAAGCCGTTCAGCTGTGGACAGTGTGGAAAACGTTTCAGTCTGAGGTGTAACCTTATCACACATGAGAGGGTTCACAGCGGGAATAAACCATTTGGTTGTGTACAGTGCGGGAAGAGATTTGCTCAGGGATCTAACCTTAGAGCACACCACAGAATTCATACAGGCGAGAAACCATATCACTGTACCCAGTGTGGGAAGAATTTCACTCAGCTGAGTAGTCTTAAAACTCACCAGAAAGTACACAGTAGAGATGAACTGCTAGAGTTTGGTATTAATTGTATGTGATTATGCTTATGTGATTAAGTTAAAAGGAAATACATTTTATAGTCATCTTAAAACAAATATTGAAAGTCTGCCCGCTGAATGACTTTCTTTAGGCAGCACTTGCATATAAGGACTGGATCGTTGTCCACAGAGCTCATCACTGTGATGAGGGTTACTTTAGCCGCACTCACACAAGGGCTAGTGATAGTACTTTAGCCACACTCACACACAAGCTAGTGCTAGCACATTAGCCACACTCACACAAGGCCTAGTGCTAGTACTTTACCCACACACACACAAGGGCTAGTGCTAGCACATTAGTCACACTTACACAAGGGCTAGTGCTAGCACATTAGCCATACTCACATGAGGCAAGTGCTAGTACTTTTGCCACACTCACACAAAGGACTAGTACATTAGCCACACTCACGCATGTGGCTAGGACCTTAACCTCACTCGCCTTACTGATGGCCTGGTTCTGGGCAGCTGGCTCTGGCACATAATACAGTTTTATGAAAAACTGCATCTGGCTTGTTTTTTTTTGTTTTGTTTTTTTGGCCAGTTCTTGTACATGATGGTGTGGGCCATTGTGTGGGAGAACAGCATGCTAAAAGGATATTTTCTCATAAATAAATGGTCATAATGACAAATCTGTTTTGTATTGCTTATTTTTTTTCTTTTCTTTTTTTTTTTACTGTGGTGTGTTTACAATTAAATGATATTATTTTGCATACGCACTGTGTAAAGCTTGGGAGTCATTCCAATGGAGAATGCCAGTGAATCAGCTCCTTATGGTTAATTTCAACATTAATTCTATAGATGTTCTTGACAGATGATTTTACCAATGAACAATAAATGGTTCATAGTAACACATGACATTGCTAACCATTACAATCAGTTGAGCTGACCAACATGCTGACTAAATCTATCCACACAATGCCACACAACATAATCAATACACTGAGGAAATGGTAAGTTGATATTTTCTTAGTCAATAATTACATTTGTTTTTCAACCCGTTTATCTTTAGAGTAGGATAACTGGACTGATCATGCAGCATTGGTAGCATCATATCATTAATCTTCCAGGATGTCCATAACACTAAATTGTTTAAAGACCCTGTGCAATAAAGATCATAATGGTTAATAGTTATATGAAAAATAAAATAAAGACTATGATATTAAGCAATTGTGTTTCTGTTGACAGTTTGTTTATTTTCATATTGAAAGAAAAGAAAGTTATTATACTTCCCACTACTGGCAGATGTGCTATTGATTTTTGAGGACCTTGTTTATGACATCATAAACAAGGTAATGTATGTTAAATTTTTTTTTAGAGGTTATAGAAAACTGATAGTACTGACCGCACCTATTGGGAATGTATGGGCACCATGGCTTGTATAACTGGTTGTGTAGGCCTGTAACAATTTAAGACTAATGTGAAAGTAGAATACGGATGCAATGTAAATGCCATGTAAAAGTTTTGGAATTCGCTCTGGATAAGTGCGTCTGCTAAATGCCTGTAATGTAATGTACAGGCTGCGCAGGGAGGAAATTTGCAGTGTCAGTACAAGGTGTGCACGGACAATTACCACGTTTCCAGAAGATATAGCATGACTTATCGGAGGAAATTAAACGAGATAGCTATTGCAGGTAGATGTGACGAACAAGGTCTTCACGGACCAGCAATGAGTAGTTCAAGAACGTTTTTTTTTATCTGGCACTTTTACTAATTGGGTTAGTGGATATACGTTAATCAATTTGGCTGCGGGTAAGAGGGTCAGCTAAATGAATGAAATAATGTAATGTAAAAAATCACTCACAGAAAATCTCAACAAAATGAATTGATTTTCTAGTATTTATTTTATTAGATTATTTGTAATATTACTTTAAAATAATTGCTTTGTCCTCTCCACTCCAGTACAGTAGGTGGCAGTAGGACGCGTTTTCCCTAGTATTTACTAGGGATCTCTACCAGTGAAGTAAAATGTAGTTAGAAGGGTCGACAAAATGGCGTTACTTCTAAGGTCAGTAAAAATATATTTACCACTCTGTGAATACAATATGTCAATATAACATGGCAACACGAATGTGTCAAAGTACGTTTTGTTGTCTTGATAATTCGGCATAGACTGGTTATCGGTTGGAGAATGAGCTGTTTTTGGGGAATCTCTGGAAACTCCAGTTTGTAGTCCGTAGTCCTGATTATGGGTTTGCTTGTCAGCTAAACTAGCTATAGATAGATGTGGCGTAATATCTGTGGCTTTTCTCTGTTAGTCTAGCTACATTACTTCAGTAGCTAACATAAGTAGCAATCTAACGTTAGGATAGTGTATTAGGAGAAACGCTGAATTGTTCGCTTTCTAATGTTCACACTTTGAGAATGCCAGAGAAGTAGAGTAACATCACTGAGAAGCTGAGCAACCATTGCGTTCTTCATTGCAATTACATTGTTCAAGTTCAATAACAAAATAAAATTAGTCTAAGTTAGCTACCTGGCTAGCGTTATCATGCTGTTAGCGGTGGGACGACGTAGACGGCAGTGTGTCCACGTGACCTCGACGATACATTTGTCACAGAACACGTAGTTTGTTGACTGTTTTTTAGATCACATTCACAGCAGTGGTGACCAAACTAAGAAGTGCTAGCGACAACTACTTTTACTACTAGGCTACTAGTGCACGTAACGTCTCCTGTTTTCGTATCGTCTCTGCCTCTTTGTCTTATCTATTATGACAAGTCTGAGTTGTGTGCGGGCAGTTAACTCATCAGTTATGAGGGTCAACTGGTCGAAATTTCTCCTTGGGCTACGCTTTAGGCTTGATAATCTTTGACTTAGTTTAGACTTGCTGTAGTGTTGTATCCTAAAACTGGCATTAGCTGGTGTTTACTCTTGTATATAATATCCTTGTAAAATGGAAGTGGAGTTAATTGGAGATTGGTTTCTGAGATTAGCACTTATAGCCCCTTACCTCCAGCTATTGACAAAATTGTTTCTAGTTTTCATACATATTATTTAATAAAGAACATAGTATGTGATAAATAATCATGCAAGACTCAAAAGTACATCATTTACATACATTTGGTTAGTCCTGAGATCTCTAACAAATGTTGTGCAGGCAGTAACTTGATAGAATGGAAAATTTAATCCTCTCTTATCCTCAGAACATTGGCTCGGAGGGGTGTCTGTACGCCCTGCCCACGATTCTGCCTCTACAGACAGTGAGTACCCGTTACAGTGCATCTACTGACACACAGTACCCATTACACTGCATCTATTGACACTGAGTACCCATTACACTGCATCTACTGACATGTAGTACCCATTACACTATAACTAGAGACAGTGAATACAGATTACACTGCCACTGCAGACAGTGAGTACATATTGCACTGCATCTACTGACAGTGACTACCCATTACACTGCATCTACTGACAGTGACTACCCATTACACTGCATCTACTGACATCGTGTAACCATTACACGATATGTAGATACAGTGAGTACTCACTGCCACTGGCCATGGACTCACTGCCACTGCAGACGGTGATTCCATATTACACTGCATCTACTGACAGTGAGTCCCCATTACACTGCATCTACTGACAGTGAGTCCCCATTACACTGCATCTACTGACATGTAGTACCCATTACACCATGTCTAGAGATGGTGAATACAGATTACACTGAATCTACTGACAGTGAGTACAGATTACACTGCATCTACTGACAGTGAGTACAGATTACACTGCATCTATTGCCACTGAGTCCCATTACACTATAACTACAGACAGTGAGCACAGATTACACTGTCACTGCAGACAGTGAGTCCATATTGCACTGCATCCACTGACAGTACCCGTTACACTATATCTGTACTGAATGCACATTATACTGCGTCCGCTGAAAGTGCATGCTAATTTTGTATTAGTCTTGACGGTTCACTTTTCTGTGTTTCACAGTGCGGTTCCCATGGGTTCCTCTGCAAAAGAGGAAATGGATAAATTTTGGGCCAAAAATACTCGACTGAACCGACCGATGTCGCCTCACATTACGATCTACAGGTCAGAGCTCACCTGTGTGTGTGTGTGTGTGTGTGTGTGTGTGTGTGTGTGTGTTCACTGTTTGCACCTGTGTGTGTGTGTGTGTGTGTGTGTGTGTGTGTTAACTGTTTGCACCTGTTTGTCTGTGTGTGTGTGTGTGTGTGTTAACTGTTTGCACCTGTGTGTGTGTGTGTGTGTGTGTTAACTGTTTGCACCTGTGTTTGTTAACTGTGTGCATCTGTGTGTGTGTGTGTGTGTGTGTACCATTTCCATTGCAGTTGCATTTTCATCAAGAGCAGTACGGGGCTCGCAGTTGCAGAAATTTCCCCACAGTCGCGTTGTCAGTATTTTGGATGCAAGGAATTTAAGAGCCGTGTTACTCAGATTAATGAGAATGTAAAAGACCCAGAAGCGCTCTGTTGCAGCCGGGCCCCTTCAAGTCTGCACTCAGTCCTGCTTTACCAGCTTTGTGAGGAAGCATCTCTGCTTTTTCTGCAGGTGGTCCATCCCCATGATGATCTCCATCACGCACAGGGGAACGGGCGTCGGACTAAGTGGAGGTGCGACAGCTTTTCACAGGCCGTAACCACACAGCTGTGCACATTACAGACCATTACTGCACGTGGGGCACATTACCGACCATCACTGCACACTTGGGCACGTTACACACAGTACAGACCATCACTGCACCATCATTGCACACAGTTGACCATCACGCACACTTTGGGCACATTACACACAGTACAGACCATCACTGCACACTTGGGCACGTTACACACAGTACAGACCATCACTGCACACTTGGGCACGTTACACACCAGTACAGACCATCACTGCACACTTGGGCACGTTACACACAGTACAGACCATCACTGCACACTTGGGCACGTTACACACAGTACAGACCATCACTGCACACTTGGGCACGTTACACACAGTACAGACCATCACTGCACACTTGGGCACATTACACACAGTACAGACCATCACTGCACACTTGGGCACATTAAACATATTACAGACCATTACTGCATTCCCATAAACACATTACACATAGAGCATTGCTGGACACCTGTACACATTACACATTTTACAGATCATTACTGCACACCAGTACATTACACATTACACATTTTACAGACCATTACTGCATGCCTGTACATATTACGGAAAACATTACATACCATTGCATTTGACTGCATCCCCCTCTCTCCCTTCTCTCTCTCAGGTATTTCTCTCTTCGCTGTTGCTGCGTTGGTGTTGCCGGGTGACTACACCTCTCACCTGGAGCTGATCCATTCCCTGTCTCTGGGCCCTGCCCTCATCACCGGCGCCAAGTTTGTCCTGGCGTTCCCCGTGATGTTCCACACCTGCAACGGCATCCGTCACCTGGTGGGTTATGCGTGCACCTGCCTGTACCTTCTCACCCAGCGCCGTACCTGTGTGCATGTGCGGCAAACGTACACCTGCACCTACCACCCAACATACACCTGGCACCTGCCACCCAACAGGACACACCTGTTGACTCTGGTTTCTGAACCGAATGTCTTTTTCGCTTCACTGTACTTGTGCTTCTTCTAACTAGCTCGCTAGTTACAAACACTCTGCTGAAACCCGATCCCAACCCCTGCAGGCTCTGTAGCCACACCCACCCCTCCCCACACATAAAAAAGGAGCGTCACGCCCAGAAACATCCCAAACACACCAGTGCATCATAGATATGACCGAGCGCAGTTAGTTTTATGTTTTCACTGTAAAAACCCTGCACTGCAAGCCTTTTTAAATATGTTATTTTAACGTTACATTACATTTATTTGATTTGACGCTTTTATCCAAAGCGACGTACAAAAAGTGCATTTCATGGTCATAGACAACTGCTAAACACAGAGACAACTACTAAACACACTTTTAACACATCTCTCTTCTCCCTTTTTTGTGTACCTGCCAGGTGTGGGACATTGGGAAGGGCTTTAAGATCCCGGAGGTGTATCGCTCTGGCTACACGGTGGTGGGCCTGTCGCTGATCTTCGCAGCGTTGCTCGCTGCTCTCTAAGCTGCAGGAAGAGCAGCGGAAAAATACTCGCTTCTATTCGTGTGTGGAAAAACCGGTCTGTCTGCGCTTTACGTGTTCATAAATAAAGTATCCGTACTACACTATATTTACCATATTTATTGGCGCTTTCAAAGTTTTGTTGAAGTAAAATTTGGGTTATACTTTTTTTTGGCTGGACCGCAACAGCGGGGCCAGCCCTACAAACGCAAACGAATGTCTGTGACTGACTGAGTGAGTGAGTGATGAAGTTACACCATTGGTCGGCCGAGTTATGCAGTTACACCATTGGTCGGCCGGATCACGTGTGTTAGGTCCAGCCATATACTAGGTTTTGGACCTGGTTTTTTATTTATTTCCGCTTTATTTATTTTACCAAAGGCTGAAGCCACGCCCACTTTCACATTATACTGATACTGATATACAGTACTCTTTTTTTCCTTTTTCACAATTGTAGAATTTGTATTTCAATATTCTGAATTTTTATCTGGGGGGGGTGCATGCTGGGATAGGCTCCAGCACCTCCCGGTGACCCTGACCAGGATAAGCGGGTTAGAAAATGGATGGATGGATGAAGTTATATCAGGGTAGACAACAAGGGCCTGGCCTTAATGGCTTAATTCGCCCTAAAATTTACACCATCTGACATTTTAGCTACGTTTCTTGGTAAGCGCATGAACGACAGCCAAAGACTGTTTTTTTGTGTCCCTGTATGAAACGTTTTACTGTGATCTAATCTGTGAGTGAGTCTGTGTTGGTGTGTACAGCCGGCTAGCTCAATTAGCCAGGCTAATTTGTAGAAATGAAAACCTACACGCACGCACTGGCCCTCCAGGACTGGAATTTCCCGCCCCATGACTTAAATCGTGAACACGAAGCTTGAGTTTTAAACTCAATTAAACCAAGGCTGAGAATTAGGGCAGAACAGCGCAGAGAGCACTGCGGTGCAATCCTGCTCTGACGGTAAAATGGCAAGGCGCTTTGCCCGCTGTGCAGTGAAAGGGCAATGTCGTTTAGATATGAGCAAAAAAAAAAAGGAAAAAGCACCAGTGTGACGTGACTAATACGGCAGGAGAACATTAGCGGGAGACTAGAGAGTCTATTAATCATCACGAGCATTCGGTTCACTTGGCTGTGGACAAAATAGGCAAACAAATCACACGAGCATAACCATCGTGTTAACTCACAGTTCAATCTAAATGTGTATTGGCACACACATATGTAATGAATGTGTTGGAATTGTTACATCACATCACACGCTCTTATTAAACACGGTTAAAGGTTGTTTGTTGGCAAGACATTTTTCCAGATTATGACAGAATGTATTTGCCACAAACAAATACAGTTTATTCTCATTCTCGTTGACTGTTACTAGCTATCTTACTGGTAGCCACTTGGCTGGTAATTGTACAGATCACTCACTATGCTGATTTAGCAAGACTCGCTACTGCTGTAAAGTAAAGACAGATTAGTTCTATTTGGATACTGACCTTTCACTATGAAAATGCTTTTTTATTTATTAAAAAAAATAATTAAATTTTTTTTTTTACAGTGTTTCTGTATTCCAAGACTCGTATGGTTGAGCTCAGAGAATCCAGTAACAAGCAATTTCAGTTCGTACCTCACTCACACACACTCACTCACATTTAGCAGGCCGGAGATTCTCCGCAAAGGGGGAGCTATTAGCACACAAGTAGCAGACTGGTGGCACTTCCTTGTAAAAAGCCATGAAAATGATAAAGCAATACTCCTTTTACGAACTGACAGTTGGCTCTGTGAGGGGATACTATCAAAATGAATTAATGCATGAACGGATATATACGGTACTGGGATGGTGAATGAATGAATGCACAGCCCTGTCCGACTAGTTGGAGCAACATTGACGCCCATGTAGTCACGCGTAAGTGGGACGTAAGAACATATGCCGGTCTGGCGGAACATTTGGAGAGGGCCAATCACAGATCGTATCTTCCGAATTGCCTACAAAATATGCGACGGACCAATCACTGGATCCGGTGTCCCAAATATACTGTGCCGTGAACCAATCAATCATCCCATCTCCACAATACACTCTGCTGTGGACCAATCACTGGTCCCATCTACGACCCTGACTGTCCAGCAAACGCAATCACCGTGCTGGGTCTACTGAATGGACAGGAAGACTCGTCTTTTACAAGGAAAACACGGTGCCTTCCTTGTAAAAAACCGCTTGTTATTGTTTTAGTACTTCAGCTCGGTTACGAAGATGACCACAGGCAAAGTATCGGGTAGGCTATGAAGGAATGGTGCTTTGCATCAATGACACTGTTTTCCTTCTTCAAGGAGTAACAAAAAAAAAAAAAAAAAACCTATTGGTTAGTGCTCGGAAGTCACCGGATGTGGTTTGTTCCAGATATCTGAGTTTTGAGTGTAGAAACTAACTCACAGACCACAGTGCTGGTGGGTGCAGGCCGACAGGTAAGCACAACTGACCCCTCCACTGGAAAACATTGGCTTTCTACACATAATAACATTTCGCTGCTATGATATGAAAGCTGGCCCAGTGGCACAGGTCTTAGTCTTGTGCAAAAAGACTAAAATTCCTTCAAGTCCCGTGTGTATATCAGTGTTTCTCAAACCTGGTCTTAGAGATTTACCATCCTGTAGGTTTTCACTCCAACCCAAACAAAGCACACCTCATTCAACAGCTAGAGCAGGGCTGCCCAACCCTGTTCCTGGAGATCTACCGTCCTGTAGGTTTTCACTACAACCCTTACAAAGTACAGGGCACACCTCATTCAACAGCTAGAGAGTTAAAAGGTACAGGATGGTAGATCTCCAAGAACAGAGTTGGGCAGCCCTGCTATATATTATTAACACTAACACTGCCTCCAGTGGTGAAATGGGATTGAGGGATCGTAGGCTGCAGCGCGTGAAGGTGAATGCAGACTGGCAGGTGACACCTGTATGACCTGACCCCGCATTAATCCTCTCTTTGTTTCAATTTAGTAGTTGAGATTGTTTTTTTTTTTTTTAATAAAAAAAAGCAGCCATTTCGTGTTCTGCCTTTCTGATGCTACGGTTTTCTGACTGAATCCGTTAATTCTGTGCATCTGGTCCTTTCTCCGCGTGCTTCACGAAAGTGTCCGGCTATAACGGTATTTCGTCAGGCACGTGACGTCTCAGCGATGGGCGTCTCGGGCATAGTGTATTCTGATGGTGGGGTGTATACAGAATAACATGCGTGTGGAGAAGCGCCTCCTCAAATATTATTTGATTAATATAAAAATAAAAAGAATGACGATAAGGCGTAGTAAATATGTGTTGAAACGCCTCTTTTACCTTGTCAGAGACTGGGAGCCACAGACCAAGCTATCGGCCGAAGGAGTTAAATTAAGCCGGATTAAAAGAGGAGGTTTAATGGAGAGAGAAGTTTTTAAAAGGCGATCGGGCGGTTATACTTAGACGCTGCTATATTCTGCATTGTGAGAAAAAGCGTGCACCTTTTACCTGTTAAGTAATTCACCTTGGTATCTTCCACGAGTAGCCCCTACTATAGCAGGTTACTCAAGATAGGAGTATGTCACCGAGACTGGACGCCAGCAGTATTTCGTAATAAATGTAGTAATCATCCCCTGATATATGGTACAATAATTTAACTCCCGATTGTCAAAAATGAAACAGACTCTGACGTAATATGTGATAAAGATACAGAATGAGAAACCAACTGCCTTCTTTAACAGCCTCGTAGGCTACTTAATGAGAAATCCTACATATCGCAGTGCTTGGGATCGCGCGACCTCGTTGATCACCAGACGTTCACGTAGCATATTATAACGGTCTAGTCAGTTTTGAGTGTCAATTTATTTAACGACATACTAAATCGGTCTGAGCTTCCATCCTGAATTAAACAGTAGCCTACCGTCGCGTTTCCCAGATCCTGCTTTTTAGCACCTATCGCTCTTTGTTTGCGGTCTCTTTTACCTCCCTGTGTACAGTAGCCTACATAACACAACTTACACTTGCCAGAGAAATACCCACTTACCCATTCACAGAAGAAACGCCTATAAAGACTCGAGCAAATTTAAAACCATGAAGTATTGCCACCGTGCGTATTCTGTGCAGGCTTATCCTATACGCTACAAGGCATTCGAAAAAAAACGAAGAATAACGGGACGATGTATGAACTATCAACTGTAAAATACGGATTCAGACTATTTTTTAGAATAACTTTTCCCTTCCACATTTTACATTCAATAGGTGTATTTTCCACACAATATTCTAATCTAATGAATGCACTTTAAGTGACGTTTTGACAAAAGGGAAACTGCAGTCACCATTTTGGCTCTGCCTTGGACATGAGTTCTGGCGCCCTCTAGCTGTATGTTCACTCAGAGCCAAAATGCCGGCAGAGTGGTCCTGATGCTGCGTGATGCTGGGACGCAGGAGAGGGATGGATGCATTTAAACCGGTTCTGCGCAGCTTCAGGTGGCTCAGTCTCTGTGGCGCAATGGAATAGCGCGCTGGACTTCTAATCCAGAGGCTCCGGGTTCGAGTCCCGGCAGAGATGAGTCATGGGCTGTACCGTCCTAAAGGGTGGTCCGTTTTTTTCCAGTTAAAATGGAAATGATACTGATGTTGCTTCATTTATTCAATCACTGAAGCTATAATTATTACACGCATTGGCTTACTATACTCCTCCGAGTTCTGCCCATTTCTATTTGGACATTTCTAACAATTTACACATATTTGTAAATAATGTCATAGTTTCAGCAATACCACTCTTGCAACAAGAACATAATGGATTATCACTTAAACTGTAAATTGAAAGCCTCTCTCTCTCTCTCTCTGTGTGTGTGTGTGTGTGTGTGTGTGTTGTTTCAGTGTTTCACAGTGTCTGGAACAGTAAGACATAAAAGGGTCGTGTGTGTTTGACGCATGAGTGTGTGTGTGTGTGTGTGTGTGTGTGTGTGTACGCATGTGTGAGGGACAAAGCGAGTGAAAGACGAGTCTTACTGTCCATTCAGTAGACCCAGCACGGTGATTGCGTTTGCTGGACAGTCAGGGTCGTAGATGGGATCAGTGATTGGTCCACAGCACAGTGTATTGTGGAGATGGGATGGTTGATTGGTTCACGGCACAGTATATTTGGGACACCGGATCCAGTAATTGGTCCGTCGCATATTTTGTAGGCAATTCGGAAGATACGATCTGTGATTGGCCCTCTCCAAATGTTCCGCCAGACCGGCGTATGTTCTTACGTCCCACTTACGCGTGACTACATGGGCGTCAATGTTGCTCCAACTTGACGCCCGACAGAGCTGTGCATTCATTCATTCACCATCCCAGTACCGTATATATCCGTTCATGCATTAATTCATTTTGATCTTATCCCCTCACAGAGCCAACTGTCAGTTCGTAAAAGGAGTATTGCTTTATCATTTTCATGACTTTTGAAGTGAAACTCAATCTGTGAGTGGATTCTGTCGTATGTGGTCGTCAGAGTGAAGGACGGATGCTCAGTGCACGCGGTCTGAAAATCGACCGGTCGGTCAGCAACGGAAAGAGGAAGTGCGTAGGTGGAAGATCAGATATTACACTGAGTTATTGTCCAGACAAGTAACGGACGAATGCAATTGAAGCCACATGTCATTACCAGATGACGTAATTGACGCTTTCTGGGAATACCAGAGCGCCTTGAGGACACGTGTGCAAAGATACGTTATTATCGCCAGATGGCACCAAAGTCTCGCTAATTTCAGAACTGAGACCGGGATCCTCAGTTATTTCTCAGAGAGATTACAGAACTACAAGGGATATTTGTAAATAGAAAGTAAGTGAATGGTTCATCTGCAATAAAACAAGCATTACGATTTGAACAACGTAATTGTGTTTCTGCTATCTTCTTGTTTTAACAGTAATATCAACGATATTACAACAGTAAACCAACACGCTTCTGTTTAAGTATTGATGAATGAGCGCCTCGCTTCCAGTCAATGTCTGAATACACCTCTGATTCCCGGCCACCCGAACCACAGACCACGTCGCGTCCCACCGAGCCATCTCCTGCCTGGATACAGTACATCTTGAGTCTTCGTGACTCCATCCCAAATTAACCCCATACGCCCCCCCCCCCCCCCCCCCCCCCCCCAACCTAATCTGCGTATAAACCTAACCCTAATCCGCATGCAAGCCGTACACTCCCGGCCCTTTACAATCCCCGGCCATCTCATGGCCGGTGAGAGGGATCTATTCATGGGAAGCAGCACGTGCTTTCAACCGCAGAGAGGAACCCCTTCTTCTCGCGCACAGCCTTTGCAGACAGGCCGCGCGCAGCCCAACCCCGTCTCAGCCAGACAATTCCAGGTAGCACAAAACAGAATGTGCTTTTCTACGTTATCTTTTTTTTTTTAAAATTATAATAAAAAATAACATATACGATATGGTTCCAATAATAATACTAATCATAACAATAATAATAATAATAATAATAATAATAATAATTATTATTATTATAGTGATGCACACGCAATCCGTACAATTTCATCTCTGCTCCTCCCCCTCTCTCTTTCATACGGTATGCTCTTGCCCTGTTATCGAAATGGTACTGGCCAAATCGTATTAAAATCCCCACCCCTCCCCCCTCCGCCCCACACGCCACCCCCCTCCCTCCCCCTTTCAGACAGTCTGTTTTTGCTGCAGTGAACGGTAGCAGTATAAGGAGGGGGAAAAAGCAAGAAAAACAAGGAGCGCGCGACAGAAAAAAAAAGCAAGACAGACAGACCCAGAGGGACCCGGAGCAATCGCGAGCCACCAGAACACCGCTGGTCCAGACCCTGAACAGCAAGGAAAAAAATCCCGTTGCCGAGGAGATTCCACGAACCACATATTTTGGTGTGTACTCTCCCGTGTTAGCCGATTGCTCGTAATACCAGTGATTATTGTTGTCATCCGTTGGGTTTTTTTTAGCGGAGAGATACTTGCTGATAGCAGATACAATATGTGGCGTGTTCTGGAATGTGTCAGAATTCTGTCTCTCTCCCCCTCCCGTTATTGACTGAGGTTAGTTTATCATCTCGGCCGGGAATAAAGCAGGGCGCTATTTAAAGGTGAGATTATTCTTAATATAGTCGTATGTATAGACGTTCCCTTCTCGCGTTCCCCTCCTAGTCCGCTTTATCGTCGGCATAGTCTACTGCTGCATTATATATAGGCGCGCAATGTGTGAACCTCCGTTTTGAGCGTTGGTACGAGGTGCACCTCAATCTCAGCGCTCGCGTCTACGGGGTCGTTTTTGGAAATCGGCGAAAAGGTGTAACGTGAGGAAGAGTCAGCGCGATTGCCCATTGGCGGCTCTGTGATACGCCGTTTCCTGGCGTTTCCAGAGCAGCGACATTGCAGGTATTGTTACGCATCTTTGTACGGAACAACTCTTTCCTGACGGGTGCGTATGCTGCGTACAGTTTTATCCATCCAATAATATATTCATTACCGGAACAGTTCGCTTTGCGTTAATTACAAATAACCCTTAAATCGTTAAAAAAAAAAAAAAAATTAATAACAACAAACAAAACCGTCATGCCCTTCCTTCCCCACCCACCCCAGCTCGCACCACAGACTGGCTCGCGCCTGTGGAGATGCGCTGCATCGCTTGCGCTGAATTGAAAAAAAAAAAAAAAAAAACATCACAGTGACAATGGGGGAATATCTGGAGGTTGAATAAATCCGTATCTGTGAGCGAGTGGATTACGGAGACAGTTTGCGTGCGAGTGTATATGCGCGCAAATCTTTACAATCAAGTGAAGTGAACCCACACGTTGAATTCTCTGAGGGCAACGCGTTTCCGCTTTGCATCAGGTTTGGTTTACTGTGTTTTAACTATCCTCGATGATTGACTATATTCCAGCAAAAGTAAATCCTACAGCCCTTATTCACTACAGGTTGCGTTTCCCTATACAACCGTTACCGGCAACTTACAATAGTTAAATAAAGCAAAGCAAATTTCTTATGTAGCCTACTGATTAGCGTTTTCTTTTTTTACCGTTTCTACAACTCGATTTCGCGTTTTTGTTCCATGTATTGATTGTCTTATTTGTGCTTTTTTCTCTGTGTATTCGTTTTGCGTAGTTTTTTTTAATCTGCTGAACGTATTTCACTGACTTGATAAGATGCGTCACCAACCTGAACGGAGCGGACAAGGGTGGATCGATACAGCCTATTGTGCAGTCCGTGCAGAATGAGGCCCTCACATTTTCGCGTGTTTGTGTTCTAGTGTGTGCGTGTGTTAATGAGTGTGTGTGTGTGTGCGTGTGCCTGCGCGTTCGTTATACAGTGATAACCGTGTGACTCGCGTGCGCTGTGTCCCCTGTGTACAGGTGTAATTTCGGTTAGCCTTCAGCATCGTTAGGGGCGCCTGCGAGGACACTCGGCAAGAGACGAATGAAGGCGTGTGTGCGCCAGACCATGGCATTCCCGGCATTCCCAGCGTCGGTTCTCTGGACTCTCGGCTCCTTGACAATTCTCTGGGCTTCGGTGCAGAGCAACGTCGTTATGGGTGAGTAGCGCGGCTCTTTTGTCTTTCTGCAGTTTACATCTGTCCTTCTCTGGCGCGAGCTTGTTTTCAGTTGGTCTGTTATTACAAGGGAACCACAGGCCCGTTAATAACTGCGAGGGCCACAGCGGATCTACCCCTCCCCCCAAAACACCAACGGAATTTCTGCTGTGTTCTGTTTTTTTTTTCTAAACGATGTTTTTGAGCGGGGAGGGCTTGGCTGCAGAGAGAAAGAGAGAGCTAGTCACGTGAATAGACCCATTTTGAATTATGTACTTTTAGCCTGGGATTTGATTAGCGAGCAGCGTACCTTGTGTACATGAGACACAGCCAGGCTCTTGGGAGAAAAGAGATGCGGGGAAGAAAGAGACTGGACTGGGCAAACGTTCATTTCTGATTAGTGGATAATGGGCTGTTCTGACTGACTGGGATGGGATGGGGTGGGGTGTTGGGGGGGGGGGGGGTGGCGAGGCGGGAAGGGGGGGACTCGGGCGTGGTTGGAGTGGCGGGATAAGGGGGGAAGGGGGGAGGTGCTGCTTGGCCGTTTAGCTTGGTACAATGGTTGCTGCAGGTGTGTCAGCTCCCTTGACCGGAAAACGGACAGGTGCTTGGGGGTGCAGTAGAAACCGAGAAAACAGTAACTTCCTCTAAAAAAAAGTATTTTCTACATTTAATGAATACTGAGTTGTTTATTGTGTCGATGGGTGCATCAGCTTCACTGGCATTGTTCATGTGTGTTTTGTCCACTAATAGGCTGAATGAACGTGTGAAGCCGTGTGGAATTGCCATTTCTTTTAGATGCTTTTGATGCGACTGCCTTTGGTGTGGCTAATCTGTTCGTTGTTATGATTGCCTGTGTAATAATTACACTGAATTGCATGTTTT
Source organism: Anguilla japonica (assembly GCA_025169545.1). Classification (NCBI taxonomy): domain Eukaryota; kingdom Metazoa; phylum Chordata; class Actinopteri; order Anguilliformes; family Anguillidae; genus Anguilla; species Anguilla japonica. The sequence goes on along the minus strand of CM045890.1, from coordinate 6,312,631 downwards.
TTTAATTTATTATTTTGGGTTGATTTTCTACATTACAAAAATGCAAACACAACAGAATTACAAAATCTGCCTATACTGTATCAGGCTATACTGAGTTAGCATGCATAACCTACACTCTGGAACATCCATGAGAAATAAAATGTGATGCAATAGTATCTGCTAAAAGCCCCCAACCCAGTCGATAATTCTGCTAATAACACCCCCCCCCTCCCCTTCCCCTGCCCCTACCCCACCGCCCACCCCCCACGCTACTGCCCCCCCCCCCCCCCCCGCTCACCCCCCACGCCACTGCCCTCAGCACCCCTACTGGGGTATAAAAGGCCCCCCTCTGCTGTTTGTGCTTGGCTGTCTTTATAACTGTCTCAAGACGGTTGGAGATTCTCTTGGAGATTCGCGGGGCCCAGGGGCAGTGCTGTGAAATGATTGGATGAGTGTAACATTCCGTCATGACATCACAGACGAAACGCACAACAGGTAGACATTTCGAAATAGAATGCAATGTTCAGTATTAGTGTGAATGTTACTACGTCGCTTTTGTGTGTGTTGTTTGAGCAATAACTGAGCAATAACTACTATGCTGTAGTTAACTACTTTTGAGCAATAACTACTTTGCTGACTATATTTAGCACTATTCCCAGAATAATATCATTTGCACAGAGTTTGGGGGGGAAAAAGCCACCAGATCACCACCAGATGTGGAAAAGCAGTTCCAGAAAAACATGAAGAAAAAAAAGAAAAACATGGTCCACATGAGCTGCATGTAAGGGTACTGACAAACCTATCCCCACATTGCAGTAATTAATCTAGCCAGCTATTACTGTGCTGACACATTGTCTAACATTAGTGACACATCTACCCAACTATTATAGTACAGGCACATCTATTGCCGTATAAGAGTATTGATACATGTATCCAGCTATAGTCCTGTGTTACAGACCTGTCACATCTGCCAGGAAAGAGGCGTTCAGAGACTATGCTGCTTTCCTCATACACAGGGAGTCAAAGACAGAACAGAGTCAGAGATGGAACAGAGTCAGAGTGAGGGATGGAACAGAGTCAGAGGTGGAACAGAGTCAGAGTGAGGGATGGAACAGAGTTAGAGACGGAACAGAGTTAGAGTGAGGGATGGAACAGAGTTAGAGATGGAACAGAGTCAGAGTGAGGGATGGAATAGAGTCAGAGATGGAACAGAGTCAGAGTGAGGGACGGAACAGAGTCAGAGATGGAACAGAGTCAGAGTGAGGGACAGAACAGAGTCAGAGATGGAACAGAGTTAGAGTGAGGGACGGAACACAGTTAGAGATGGAACAGAGTCAGAGTGAGGGACGGAACAGAGTCAGAGATGAAACAGAGTTAGAGTGAGGGACGGAACAAAGTCAGAGATGGAACAGAGTCAGAGATGGAACAGAGTTAGAGTGAGGGACGGAACAAAGTCAGAGATGGAACAGAGTCAGAGATGGAACAGAGTTAGAGTGAGGGACGGAACAGAGTCAGAGATGGAACAGAGTCAGAGTGAGGGACAGAACAGAACCAGAGATGGAACAGAGTCAGAGTCAGGAACAGTGATGGAACAGAGTCAGCAACAGGTTTATTTGGTATATTTGGCAGTGAGGGTGAGGAGGGGGAGGGGGAGACGTAATTCCGTGTCTCATTGAGGGTTTTTTTATGTGTGTAAGGGATCTAATGGAGGCAGACTCCAGAGCATTATCCGCTGGCTTAGACCGTAAAAAAAAAAGGCGGATTCCGATCCTGGATGTGGGGCTCAAGGTTTTCAGCGTGCGGTTTCATCACAGGCTGAACAAAAAGGGGAAAATAGCCCGTAAGACTGTGTGGGTGACGGCCTTCCGCGAAAGGAAGTGAGAAAATGATTCTCGGGGGGGAAGGCAGGCTCGGCGGATGATGGGTGATCCTCGCTTCCTGCCAGCTGAATGTGGGGGCACTGCTCGGCATGGTGTCAGACGGCGCTATCCAGAGTTAAAACGAGTCCTTTGTCCACTTAAAAATGCTTAAAGCTTAACTGAAGCAACTGTAAAGCATAACGGCAATGGCATCACTAAGGATATCATATTTAGCATTTGTCCTTTTTGTATTAATTGCATAAACATAATAACGATGATAATGATAATCCATCCATCCATCCATTATCTGTACCCGCTTATCCTGGGCAGGGTCGCAGGGGGTGCTGGAGCCTATCCCAGCATGAACTGGGTGAGGCGGATTATTATTATTATTATTATTATTATTTATTATTATTATTATATCCATTTTTTAAATGATAACAGAGAGAGGGACATTCTGTTTTGTGCTAACATAGAATTGTATTAAGCTTCAGGTATTAAATTTTGGGTGTTGGGGTGTCCGGGGTGAACCGGTCACCTTTCACTACGTCTTGAATCACATACGAAGCCCAGAATTTCATAATCTACCTTCACCTTAGCGGTTTTTTTTTTTTCCGTTGTACAATTTTGTACAATTTGTGAGCACATTAGCCTATATGCAGCTATTAGCCTTCCTTCTCTGACTCTGTGTCAAACGGAAGCCTAAAGGTTGCAGGTTCGATTCCAGGGGTAGGACACTGCCTTTTGTAACCCCCCCTCGAGCGAGGTGCATATCCTGAATCGCTTCAGTGAAACACCCAGCTGCGTAAATGGATGCTTTGTAAAAAAAAAAAAAAAAGTTAAAAAAAGAAAAGAAAAGAAAATAGCATGTTGGACAGAGGGACGTTTAGCGGACGCCCGTAATGTAATGAAACGTCGCTCGCGGTTTACGGGCGGCGGGGGGAAGGGGGCTAATGCCACATGACGGGGCGCGCGGAGGGTCGCGGTGGTGTGGCGGGGTTCCATCGGGGGGGGGGGGGGGGCGGAGAGAACGGGAGGCTGGCGAAACGGTAGTGTTGTCCTAGGGGGCTGGTTTTAGACATAGGCAACAAGGGCGGCCATTTGTCTAAGGGTGGGGTGGGGGGGGGGCTATGTATAAAATGTGCGGTTATAGTGTATCCTAGCTGGTAGCAGGGCTGGTTCTAGGCGTGGGCGACAAGGGGTGGCCATTTGTCTGGGGGGGGGGGGGGGGTGGGGGGGGGCTATGTATAAAATGTGTGGTTGTAGTGTGTCCTAGCTGGTAGCAGGGCTGGTTCTAGGCGTGGGCGACAAGGGGTGGCCATTCGTCTGGGGGGGTGGGGGGGGCGGGCTATGTATAAAATGTGTGCGGGTTCTGTGTGTCCTAGCTGGTAGCAGGGCTGGTTCTAGGCGTGGGCAACAAATGGTGGCCATTCGTTCTGGGGGTAGCGGTTCTAGGCATAGGGGGGGGGCCATTTGTCTGGGGGGGTAGGGGTGGGGGTGTGGGGGGGGTGGTGGGCTATTTATAAACAGTGCTGTTATTTCTACAGGGCAAAACCAGAATGTGGTTAAAATAAAAACCCTTTCATAAAAAAAGCAGAGAATCTGCACTTTAACCACATATGAATTTGTTTGTTTACAAATATGAAATTATTGGGGTGTGGAGCCAAATTAAGAAGAAAAAAAAAATATGGCTTTGTCCCAATCATTATGGAACTAGCTGTGTGTGGTTTGAAGGAAGAGAGAAAGAAAATAAAAATCCACGCATTGCTTCCATGATGGTCAGTATCAAGTAAAAAATCAACCACGTCCATGGCTGAAAATCCACACATTGTCCATGGTTGGTCAGTAAATAAAAACCCACGCATGGCGTCCATGATGGTCAGTAAATAAAAACCCATGCATTGAAAATCCCATGCATGCCGTCATGGCGTGTTGGTCAGTAACTGAAAATCACATTGCGTCCATTGCGTCCATGGTCCATGGTGGTCAGTAAATAAAAATCCACGCATTGCGTCCATGGTGGTCAGTAAATAAAAATCCACGCCTTGCGTCCACGGTAGTGGGTGGCACAGGACTCAGCGTTGGCAGGAAGGAAGTCCATGTCACAGCACGGGGGGGGGGGGGGCGCGTGATGTTCAGCTCGTGCTGGCGACGCTGTTCAGCGGGCGGTGGGCGGGGGGGGGGGGGGGGTTGGGGAGGGCGCGGCGTGGAGCTCCGTCTCTTTCGGGAGATGAAGAAGAGGCAGGCGCCTGTAAATCTGAGCTCATTAACCCAACGGTCAGCGAAAAAGAGGCTGTGCTGTCTGTCCAGAGTCATTAGCAGCTCGCGGGACACGCTGTGCAGGGTTCGGGGCGCTGCGTGGCGGGGGGGGGGGGGTAACCACCCCCCCCCCCCCCCCCCCAGCACCACCCCCCTCTCAGCCACCCCATCCCCCCCCCCCCCCCCCTACCCACCCAGCCACTGACTGGCTCCTGAGCTGGGATTGGTTTATATTTAACCAGTGAGTTCCTCAAGTTCAAGCTCAAGAGCGTTTACTGAACTAGCAAATGAGCTGCGTCTCGGGTGACTTTGCTGCGTGTCAGAATCCAGGCAGCCAGGTGCTCAAAGTGAGAAAAGGGCACATCAGCCTAGGAAAGAGCAGCTTCACGACCCCGGGTTATTACACGGAATATACGTCACTGAAAATGAATGAATGAAAATGAATGACTGCAACAGTAGTGATACAATTGGGTTTTTTTTGTGATCAAAGGGGCACATTGGGCACTTGGGGGAAAAAGGGGTGCAGGTGGCAGGTGCACCCAGAACCCAAGCACTGGATGCTCTTATCCCAACCCCCCCCCCACAAACACACACACACACACACACTCACACACACACACGCATACACACTCACAGTCACACACCCCCACCCCCACGTGCACACACACACACACCCACCCACACACACACGCACACCCACCCCCCCACACATACACACACCCCCACCCCCACACACACTCACACACACACGCACACCCCCATTCGCACACACGCACACACTCACACACACATACACACCCCCACTCACACATACACACACCCCCCCCCCCCCCACCCCCACACGCATGTCTAACAGTCTGAGGCATGCAGAAGTGTGAATATGAAGATGAAGCGTGGCGCGTTGCGATGCCGGGCCACCCCCATGCGCACACGCACACACTCACACACACATACACACCCCCACTCACACATACACACACCCCCCCCCCCCACCCCCACACGCATGTCTAACAGTCTGAGGCATGCAGAAGTGTGAAGATGAAGATGAAGCGTGGTGTGTTGCGATGCCGGGCCACCCCCATGCGCACACGCACACACTCACACACACATACACACCCCCGCGCACACATACACACCCCCCCCCCCCCAACCCCCACACGCATGTCTAACAGTCTGAGGCACGCAGAAGTGTGAAGACAAAGAGGAAGATGAAGACGACGCCGGGCTTCTCCCGCGGGGCCCCTGGGGCTCCGGCTCTCGGGGCTCAGGAGTTCGGCTTCAGACCGTCTTGCTTGGTTAGAGGCGAGGCAGGACCCCGGGATTATAACCGAACGCGCAGGTGTCAGACTCCGGGCCCCGGAGGGCTGCGGCGGCGTCTGCGGGTCCTTCCGGCGTGTTCTCCACACCAGCGGCTCATTTAATTCACTGATTGGCCGAGGAGTCCACACGGCCCGTTCTCCGGGCCCTAATTGGTAGACAGAAGGGAAACTACAGAAACGTGCAGACACTGCGGCCCCCTGGGAGGTTTCGTTTGACACCTCTGATTTACCACACTGGTTGGCTTCAGAGATTGCAAAGATCCTTTTTTCTTACTTATAGTTTCTTAGGCCATGTTTCTAAATTCACACATATTTACATTTTGAGAAAAACTTTCAGCATTTGTACAAGTATTATTTCTACTGAATATAGTCATTGGCTATTGTAGGTAATATAAGCAACAATTTACGTGTGTGTGTGTGCGCGCGCGCACGTTCTATATATTATACAAAAGCCTGAGAAATTTTTTGGTTGAAATTGTTAATGAACTGTTAATGAATTGTTAATGAACAATTAGAACAAGTACAAATAAAACATTAATAAAATAAAAAGTAACAAGAATTGCTTGTGCTTTCTGACGAAAAGTTATCGATATCTTGCGAGGCGGCTGGACGTTTTGGTTCCCAGGACTGTCCTTGAGGCACTCCAACCATTCCACGTGTGTGTTAAACCCCTCCACCTGCACACCTGACTCAGGCGTTGATTCGCTGAGGCGTGTTTACTTGTGGTTGGAGTTTTATGTCCGGAGTATGTCCGGTTTACACCCTAATTTGGAGAGTCTGGCTGACGGTTGGCAGTCGCGTTCCTGCATGGTCATCTCCGCCTGCTGGTTGGGTTGGGGGGGGGGGGGGGAGGGGGGAGGGACGCCCCCCGCTGTTCTCCTCCGAAGCGCGCGCTGTGGCCAGCCTGCTGCTTTTTCGCACTTCACATCGCAGCCAAAAGTCAGCGGAAGTCTTTTTCGCGCACGCCTCTCTGGCACGGCGTCCACGAGCGGGCCGGTCGCTCGATCGACCGAAGGGGGGGTCGCCGGAGAGAGAGAGAGAGAGAGCGGTGAAAGGCGTGGCCCCGGGAACCGACCGAACCCTTCTGCGACTCGGGCGAAGCAGCCCGCCATTTGCCTTGTCACCCGCTGGTGTGCTACCGACCACGGTTGTCGCTGGCGACGGTCCGGATTCGATCCGAGATCATGGGGGGGGGGGGGGGGGGGGGGCAGGCTCGTCCTTGCACCACAGCGTGGCGCCTTAGCCGAATGAGCCACCCAGCAGCCGGATGGCGGGATTTAACAAACAAATTGAATGGCGGGGGTGACTCAAGGGGAGGTTTCGGGAAAATGGCTAAGCTAACGCGGTTTGACAGACGTAAAATCACAGCTTGGCATCAACAAGGCAATTCTCAGCGAGATTGCCCACCTAACCGGATTTTGGAGATTTTTGCGGTCTTTGAGCTGTCGTAAAAAAAAAAAAAAAAAGAAGACGAAATTTGAAGAAACTTCTGAACACTTCAGAAAATGCAGAGGAGGCCCCAAAACGCCGTCTGCGCCTAAGGAAAAATACTTAAAGGCCACTTCCTTGAGGGACAGAAGGAAATCCAGCGAAGCGCTTGCTCGGCATCTGGCTGAGTCATTTGGCACCGACGCGCACACTTTCGCCTGCGAGGAGACGTCTTGTAGGGCATGCTGCGGCTGAGAAACCGTTCTTGCGGAAAGGCAACAAGCAGACGAGACTGTGAAATGCTATAATGCGCGGGGCAACAACCAGGGGCAGGAGGTCTTACGGAGCGATGAGTACAAATTTGACATTTTCGGTTCACTTAAGACGCCGGCGTGTCAGCTGAAGAGCTGGCGAGAAGTACATGGAGGCCTGTTAGGCAGCCTCCTCGGCGAAACACGGAATGTTTTTTTTATTTTTTATTTTTTTTGGTGTTCTACAACTTTCTCAATTACCGGGCAGTGATTGTGACATCAGCATCAGAACGTTCAGTTAGGTACATTCCAGTCTGTGACCTCACAGCCTTAATGGTGTTTATTGTGATTGCTGAGATGCAATATACGGACCTTTGAGATTCATCGTGCTGTACCTTAGGGAAAACCGACTGATTGGCAAAAACTTCTTTCGGCACGATAAAGGCCCCCAACTCTCTGCAGACACGATTAAGATCTACTCGGAGCGGTAGGCTGCAGATGGTGCACTCACGCCGGCATTTGATTGGCTACTTCAGAGCCCTGACCTCAAAGCAACTGAAGCTGTGGGGGATCACTTGGGCTGGAGAAAAAGAGCTAAAAACAGAAAAAAAAGGTTAGAAGACGAGTTACGGCAAATCCTACGAGAAGCTCAGAGGAATTTGTCGGAGGCCTACTTGAAAAAAGTTGCACGACTGTGTCGACCAAACTGAATTGCTTTGGTTTTGGATTCTAAGGCATTGCCATACAAAATGCTGACTTGTTTTAAAAGCACAAGAAGTTTTTGTTACTTTTTGTAACATCGCATTAATGTTTCTTTGTTTCTTCAAACAAAAACAAAAAAAAAACACTTACTGCTCTTACTGATACATGGCTTTAATTAGAATTTTTCGGGTTGTGACTTCTGGGTCATTGTCCTTCACAGAGCTGACTGTCAAAGAGCAGACTGTGTGTGTGTGTGTGTCTGTGTGTGCGAGAGAGAGGGAGAGAGAGCGCTTGAGAGAGAGGGAGAGAGGGAGAGAGAGAGAGAGAATGCAGAGTGTGGGTAAAACAGAAGGCTGAATTAAGCGTCACTAATCTATGTGCTGAATGAATGAAAGACAAAGAGGAGTGACACAGTAAGGGAAAAGCTGATTACGGACACAGAGAGGGAGAGAGAGGGAGAGAGGAGAGAGAGAGGGAGGGAGGGAGGGGGGAGCGACGGAGAGAGAGAGAGGGAGGGAGAGGGAGAGAGAGGGAGCGACGGAGAGAGAGAGGAGAGGGAGAGGAGAGAGAGAGGGAGCGACGGAGAGAGAGAGAGGGAGGGAGTGAGCGACAGAGAGTGGGAGAGAGGGAGCGATGGAGAGAAAAAGAGAGGGAGGGAGCGACAGAGAGAGAGGGAGGGAGGGAGAAAGAGGGAGTGAAAGAGAGAGAGGGAGGGAGGGAGGGAGCGACGGAGAGAAACAGAGAGAGAGGGAGAAGGAGAGGGAGAGAGAGAGAGAGAGGGAGTGAAAGAGAGAGAGGGAGGGAGGGAGCGACGGAGAGAAACAGAGAGAGAGAGAGGGAGAAGGAGAGAGAGAGAGAGAGAGGGAGTGAAAGAGAGCGAGGGAGCAGTTTCTTCACTGGCACCGTAACCATCCCTGCGACGTCCCCAGGTGTGCCTTCTAAATATACGGCGAATTAAAATGAATGAGATTTACGCTCACAGAAGAGCCTGTGCAGTCTGAGCCACAAGCTCAATATGCCAGCACTCATATACACAAACAATCAAAACACGCACGCATGCGTACGCACACAGACACGCATACATACACTCATATACACAAACAATCATACGCACACAGACACACATACATACACTCATATACACAAACAATCAAAACACGCACGCATGCGTACGCACACAGACACGCATACATACACTCATATACACAAACAATCAAAAAACACACGTACACACACACAGACACGCATACACTCATATACACAAACACTCAAAACACACGTACACACACACAGACACGCATACACTCATATACACAACCACTCAAAACGCACACACACACAGACACGCATACACATATACACAAACACTCAAAACACACACACGCACACATGCATACGCACACAGACACACGTATACACTAACATTCAAAACACACACACGCATGTATGCACACGCACACAGACATGCATACACTCATATACACAACCACTCAAAATGCAGACATACACACATGCACACATCAGTCTGCTCTTAGTCAAAGACAAGGGCATGTCTGAGGTTGAACTCTGGAAGGACACTGACCCGGAAGTCATATCCGTCTTCCAGCATCTGCATGCATATAATGTTTATAGCAACAACTGGGTGTCTGTGTGTGTGTGTGTGTGTGTGTGTGTGTGTGTGTACGTGTGTTTGTATGTGCATGGTTGTGTGTGTTAGCGAACATGGGACTTGTGTTTTCAAGTTCTCCAGAGAAAGTAATTGACAGAAACGTTGGAAAAATTTTCACCGGAAAATCTGTCTGAAGTTTTCAAAGTACACAGAGCCGAGTCTAATGTGTGCAAATCTCCGGAACATTTCTTTTTTACATTTACATTTTCGACATTGACAGACGCTTTTATGAGAGGTTTTCCAATATCAGAGGAACTTAAATTCTCTACATCTATACAGCTGGATGTTTTTTTTCTGAAGCTTCTCAAGTTAAGTACCTTGATCACGGGCATAATAGCAGTGCGCTACATGGGAATCAAACCTGCAACCTCAAAGTGTTAAGCCCAGATTTATAACCATTACAGTACACTGTAATGCCAAAAACCCAGCATGGGTACTGATTGGACATTTATATTGTTTTGTTTTGATTCTGGGTGCTGATTGGCTGAGACAGCATTCTACAGCAATTTTAAATCCCATGACAGTTATTCAAACGGCCCGTTTGTGAACATTATCACTCTGTGCACATAACCATTACGTACAAAATAAAAATTACGAGACAAATAATATTGTTTCTGTACATGTTAACTGTTTCATAAAAACAAATATAGCACTCCTGGCCGTGTTCCACTTCACGTCGCCTAGCAACTCCCCTGTAGCCATGACTGCATATACCATACAGCACGGTCTCTCGTGCCGTACTGATTAATAGCTGATAACTGCCAATCAAGGGGGAGGGTGTTGGTTATTGGGTGTGTGGGGGTGTGGGGGTGTGGCGGGAGGGGGTTACGTGCCGATCCCAGTTGAAAGTTTTCCACCTGTGTTCCTCTAAACTCCTATAACAGGGCTGCCCAAATCTACCGGCCTGTAGGTTGTCACTCCCAACCCCCTCCTTTCAACAACCGGAGATTTCCTTGAGCTGCCGATTAGCAGAATCATTTGTGCCAAATTAGGGTTGGAGTGAAATCCTACAGGATGCTAGATGTCCCGGAACAGGGTTGGGCAGCCCTGCTCTAGCTGTTGAATGAGGTGTGCTTTGTTAGGGCTGGAATGAAATCCTACAGGATGGTAGATGTCCCAGAACAGGGTTGCGCAGCCCTGCTCTAGCTGTTGAATGAGGTGTGCTTTGTTAGGGCTGGAATGAAATCCTACAGGATGGTAGATCTCCAGGAACAGGGTTGGGCAGCCCTGCTCTAGCTGTTGAATGAGGTGTGGCTTTGTTAGGGCTGGAGTGAAATCCTACAGGACGGTAGATGTCCCGGAAGAGTGTTGGGCAGCTGTGTCCTATAGGGATTTGGGCTGGGGAAACTGACCTTAGTTCAGAGATTCTTTTGCTTGTGATTGACGGTGGGTTTGAACCAATCCCTTCCACAGTGGGATGTTTGGGGGTGGGAGTGGGTGGGGTTTGTCAGTGCTGTGCTGTATATGTGTGTAGGCTATCTGGGGGGGGGAGGGGGGTCAGACCTGGTTTCTGCTCTTTTTTGCCCCTTTGTAAAGGGTATTTGGTCCAGGTTGGGGGGGGGGGGGGGGGGGTTCATCAGTGCTGTTCTGTATTTGGGGGTGGGGGGGCTCTTTGTCAGTCCTGGGGGGTGGGGGGGGGGGGGGGTGGGTGGGGTTTCTCAGTGCTGTTCTCTGCAGTCCTGTCATAATCTCTCACATTAGCACATATACTTTACGCCAAGAGACAGCGCCAGGGACCATAGAGATTAGCATTAGGCAGATCTATTGGGCTACGGATGGGCAACCATCCGCCATACGCCTAACCTTTGACCTTTACTGGAACCACTCAGTGCATTTTGTGGCAAAGCTCCCAGACCAATCATATTTGACCTTTGTTAATGCAAGCTTGCCTGCAAACAGGAGCACTTACTTGGGTAAATAAACAACACACAGATAATAAGCTATATTTTAGGCTCAAACATATAGGAAAATTATATGCTTTTATTCTAATACAGTTATTATTCAAAAATTTTAAAAAAAAAACCTGTTTCATTGTAGGTAAATATTGCGTAATACAGTTTTTTTCTGAAAAACGCAAGTCGGTGTTCCCACATGTCCTGGAAAACCTCGAATTTTCTGATACATTTCCCCAGTAATGGAAAAGTCACAGAAAACTTGAAAAATTCATAAATGTCCTGGAAAACAATTAGTTGTCCTGGAAAATGTTTTTTTTGGCACACCATTACAGGGCCAAAACCACAGGTACTGGGACCACAATCTACCCCTCCCACCCCCCGCCCCCCCTCAACGATAGAAATCAGTCTCTCCACCATCACCCCCACATTTTGCGATTGCAATCACCCCCCCTCCCTCCCTTGCCCCAGTCCCAATCACAATCTGCCCCTCTATAAGGTATAGGTGTTGCTCACGTAACATAAAAAAAATGTCCAGGAAGAGTCTGGGAAAACGATGCCTCAAAAACACTGGGAACCCTGATAACTGTCAAAATGATTTTAAATACTCTTTTGGTACCCCTAAGGACTGTGTTTTAATTAAGATCAAAGTTAATCAGCAATAAAATTCTACTTATTTAAGTCGCTCGCTGTCTTAGGGAACTGTACTGTGGCCCTCCATCACTTCCTGTTTCTCTATAAAGAAAATAAAAATCCCTCTGACATCTGTCACCATGGGGATAGCCAAAAAACAAAAGAGACAGGTGGTCGTTTGCCTACGCAAATCAGGTAATGAGCACTTCAAAGGACATGCACAGTTAAACATGCCACTAAGCAGGCCAATATGGGCAATACGCGGAAAAAAAAAGATTCAAACATCTGGAACAGTTGCAACAAGTGATCTTGGGGTCACCGCGTCTCAAAATAGACCCTAAAAATGCCACCTCCATAGCAACAGGCTCTTTGGAAGGGCTGCACAGAGAAAGCCCTTACAACTAACTGTGATATATGTTATTTAGTATTTAGTGTGCGTGTGTTCCCAGTTTGCACTCTTGATTCTTGGACGGAAGAATTCATTTGCATTAGTGCTTTAGCGATGTAGCATCTTTAGTGATATAGGATCTTTACTCGCTGGTCTGGGGAATTGTTGGCCTAGTCTGGCACTACTGTTCGTATTCATCGGGTAAATGCCCTTATTTTTCATTAGTGTTTAGCAAACGCTCTTATCCAGAGCGACTTACACAACACTTACATAGCATTAACATTTATACAGCTAGATATATATATATATACCGAAACAGTGCAGGTTAAGTATCTAGCTCAAGGGTACAACGGCAGCGTCCTACCCGGCAATCGAACCTGTGACCTTCAGGTTACAAGACCTGTTCTTTACCCATTATACTACACTGCCGCCCCAAGTCTTTTTTTATCCTCCTGTATTGTGTATGTGCGTCCAAACAACAACGGTTTGCTGCCGAGTCCTTATTATCCTACCCAGTTGTGTCATCGTTTTGTATCACTCGATTTCAGCTTTCAGCAGCCATCTGTGTTGTGAACGCATAGCTTTTTTCTTGGCGGCGGCTAGCGACGTTAGCGGTGAGCACAGCCGAGTGTTTACGGAGAATGAGTTTCGGTTTCTGCTGGCGTGCGCACGAGCCGGAAATGAGCATGCAAAAATCAACAAACATGGCCGCACCACCTCCCCGCCCCGCCCACCCCCCCCCCCCCCCCCCTTGTTTATGGCAACAAAAATTCATAAATCGAGTGGATAGACATTTAGCATATAACATAACATAGCATAATGACGAGAACAGGCCATTCAGCCCAACAATTAGTGCTGTATCACACACAGCTCTGATTACCTACTGTACAGACAGCATTAAGGGACAGGGAACCATAGAGATTAGCATTGCCACTAGAGACGAAGCCAGGAACAGAGAACCATAGAGATTAGCATTGCCACTAGAGACGGAGCCAGAAACAGGGAACCATAGAGACTGGAGTGGAGGCACAGAGACAGGGAGGGAGGTAGGAGGAGAGATTATGAGAATGAGGGAAGGAGAGGGAGTGGAGAGGGGGGGAAAGGGAGGAGAGAAGGCTAAGGAACAGGGGGATATAGACAGATGTGTGAAGCTGACCCCTTTTTTTTAAACTAACCGCACATGCTGTAGGTAACCTGAGAGCCCGTTTTTCCCACTACTGAATGGCACAGCTGTTGGTAATGTGGCCCAGTGTTCCAGGTGGATTTAAAGGGGCATTGCACTTTATAACACTTCTGCTTCTCATGACTGATACTGTCCTTCTAATGAATGTATCGCCCTTCATTTTTCGATTAGCTATTTCATTATGTTAGTATTTCAAGCTGTTCAGTTGTTTTCCTTTACAAATGCGAGAAGCAGACCCACACATTTTAGTGTCGAACTCGCTGATGCATATCATTGACTTCGGATGTGGGCGTACCTGCAGACAATAACATTTGGTTGGTTGTAGAAATCATAGACATATGCATATATGTGTCTATGGTAGAAATAGTGTTGTATGACTACTAGCTAGCGAAACCGAAAATGTCTGAGGACGAAGGAGATTTTGTTTTTGATCATGGGATTGTTGTGCTCTATCGATTTGAGCCGGAATACACAGAAGAAAAGCTGGCTAATTTGCAGGCTGATCATGCGAGAGCGAGTCAGGAGCGGGCCGAGATTGAGGAACCACAGGCTATTCCCAGGACAAACGGCAACTGGTGGTAGACATCCTATGTATCACAGACAGACGCGATAGCGTCAGTCAGCCCGCATAGTACCTACCTCGAGCGGTTTGACCAACAATGGGAAACCGGTGAGTACAGCTCCAGGCTTCAGATGATCGCCTTGGTAGTCGGTGCCTTCAAAGTGGTCGCTGCATACCCTTAGTCCTCCTTTGCGAACTTATGTTGGGGTGTCTGATTACGTCCAGCCATGTCTGGCACAAAGTTGCATCGCATGGAAAACTATGAAAATGTGCTTTCAAGTCAAGTTTAACGGGGGCATTATAACAACCGGGTACATGCACCTCATTATTACACCGATATCGCATCAAACAAAATAACGTTAGTTTGTTCGATTTCAACGCTAAGTTAATGGAATGTTGCTTTGCTTCTTCTCGGTTTTGCCGTGAAACGAAATTGAAGAAGAAGAAAAAACCCGGAAACTGTACTACTATGTGGATTTGCGCTAAAAAAAAATAGATCTTTCTTTCTAACGTTAGACATTTAAAATGAAATAACTAATCAAAAATGAAGGGTGACACATTCATTAGAAGGACAGTATCAGTCATGAGAAGCAGAAGTGTTATAAAGTGCAATTCCCTGTTAATATCTTTTTTGTTATTATAGTGGATTTAAAATTTACTGTAGTTATGGTAGGTTTTTCAGAATGTCTTAAGTACAGTGGTCAGAGCAGCAGTGTGCATAAATGGACAGAGCAGCAGTGTGGAGCAGTGGTCAGAGCAGCACTGTGGAGCAGTGGTCAGAGCAGCAGGGTGGATCATTGGTCAGAGCAGCAGTGTGGAGCATTGGTCAGAGTAGCAGCATGGAGCTGTGGTCAGAGCAGCCATGTGGATCAGTGGTCAGAGCAGCACTGTGGAGCAGTGGTCAGAGCAGCAGTGTGGAGCAGTGACCAGAGCAGCAGTGTGGAGCATCGG
>CM045890.1:6265056-6295056 GCA_025169545.1 Anguilla japonica | reverse complement strand
GGTAGTATAGATTATGTATTGGGGCAGTATATGGGAAGTATTGGGTTAGCATAGATTATGTATTGGTGCATTTTAGGGGAAGTATTGGGTTAGTATAGATTATGTATTGGGGCAGTTTAAGGGAAGTATTGGGGTAGTACAGATTATGTATTGGGGCAGTTTAGGGGAAGTAATAACTGTGTGCACGTCCAACGTTTAGTGCTGGATAAAAATAATGAAATTATGAAATTAAGAACAGATAAAATTATCTGCGCATTGGAGAATTAGAGTACAACTCCTTGATTTTATTGCAGATTTTCAACCACAATTCGGCCACGTTTGTAATTGAAACTGGGAGCTTTAATTCTCAAGTGATATATTTCTCTTTTCTTCCAGTATTGGGGTAGTACCAGCGAAGTGTATTTTAGTTAATGATTGCATCATCTCTGTACAATACAGCAGCATCTGTTTGGGGAGTTTGGGGAGTTTGGGGAGTGGTGGGGGGGGGGGGGGGGGGTGGCGGTGCGGTGAGGGAGGGGGGGGGGGGTACTCACCCACAGGGGTCAAAATGGGGAAAGAGAGACAGGTGTAGGGAGGTCAAAAAGAGGTAAGAAAAAGAGCTGAACTGCATGTGAGAGGGGGAGTGAGATGAAAATAAAGAGAACTCCCACCCTCCCTTCCATTGTATCACTCTCCCTAAATTTGCCATTCTTTTCGTGCGGTTCTCACCTCCAGTCTTGCTGCTGAAAGTGAAAATTGTGCTTCTTTAAATACCGTCGCGTTTCTCTGGGGGGGGGGGGGGCGTGATTTATGCCGTTCCGTTTCTCTGTGGGGGGGGAGTGTGATTTATGCCTGTCTGCGTGGCAACATGGTTTATGCATTTCCACCAGTCACGTGCCCCACTGCAGTCCGAGGGTCACCAGCGCGTTCCGAGGCATTGTGATGTCATCACAGCGCCTCCTGTTGTGTTGTCTCCGGAGAATGAAAAGAATTGTGATGTCACCACAGTGCATCCTGTTGTGTTGGCTCCCAAAGTTGCAAAGCATTGTGATGTCACCACTGTGCTTCCTGTTGTGTTGGCTCCCAAGGTTGCGAAGCGTTGTGATGCCATCACAGCGCCTCCTGTTGCGTTGGCTCCAGAGGAATGCAAAGCATTGTGATGTCATCACAGCGCCTCCTGTTGCGTTGTCTCCAGAGGAGTGCAAAGCATTGTGATGTCATCACAGCGCCTCCTGTTGTGTTGTCTCCAGAGGAATGCGAAGCATTGTGATGTCATCCCCGGGCGTCCTGTTTGCGTTGACTCCAGGGGATCCAGAGCATTGTGATGTCATCACAGCGCGTCCTTACGTTGTGTTGTTTCCAGACGACGACCCCTTCCAGCCGGTGACCTCGGACGAGACGGTGTCGGTGGGCGGGACGGTGACCCTGACCTGCCGGGTGATGGAGAGCGACAACTCCTCCCTGCAGTGGTCCAACACCGCCCAGCAGACCCTGTACTTCGGGGACAAGAGAGGTAAACGCACGATACACACGCACGTGCGCGCACGGACGCGCGTACGTGCACACGGAACACGCACAGCGATGCGCGCACGCGCGCGCTAAAATATGCACAGATTGCAGAGGCGGCGTGACGGTGGCCCATAATCCTCGGGGTCAGAGGGTTCTTACCGGGGGAGCGCCTGGCTCCTGAGGACAGCTTAAAAGCTCTTTTGATGCACTCGATTTGTGCGCGAGCCAATCTTGGCTGCCGCCGTCGTCTCCCTGCGTCGCAGCGGAGAGCTGACTCCTCCAAGACTGCGGAATGCCACTCTACGGACTTCCGCCTTAGACGCTTCAGCCTCACTTTCTGAAATTAAACTCCCTGATTCTGTCGCCACGAAAAAAAGAAATTAAAAAAAAGGGGAACGAGGCGTTGCTCAAAAAAACCTGCTGATCTGGTATTTTAGTTTGGCATCTGTGTGTTAGAGGTAATCATCAGAGTTTGAATATTCAGGCTCCGGGTCTTTTTTTCTCTTTTTTTTAAAGCTTTTTTTCTCAGCATACAACATGCAACAATATCATGGTACATAAATTTGAGCTTTTTTTTTTTTTTTTGTAACCCTGGGAAAGCAAAGTCCTCCTACCCTCTGCACTCTCTCCCCCGTGTAGACGGTAGGAAAAGAACAGCCAGACAAGACTATCAAAACAAGCGCACGTGAAATAAGGTAGCGACAGTGTTACTAGGCTCTGGGTCTTAATTAGAGATACTCCGATACCATTATTCCCGGGTAGACTCCGACACGGAATGCTGTCTGAGTCAGCCAGCACCGACAACTGCTACCAATGCAGAAAGCCTTGTTCGCGTGGTTTCACGACTGTTTGTCAAAGGAATGTTCCAGTTATCTAGAAAGTTTTAAAAGAAAACGGTTCGTGAATTTAGCAGTTGGCTCGCGAGTTGGTGAGAACCAGTTCTGCTCTCAAAGATGGCTTAATATATATTGAAGCCAACGTCGGCACATTTGTTTATTGGCGGGACTGTGGCAGCAAGTGAATGTTTTATTAATTTTTGTGAAGTCGTGCACCCATCGTTATTCACGCTCGTTTTTTTCTGCACCCTTTGAAATTGAATGAACAACAGCAATAGCCTACAACTGCAGTTTAATGACATTTTGATTACGTGAGTTAATTTGCACGGAATTAACTAAAGCTGTGCTGGCTAATTAAGCGTTATTTTTTATTTTATTTTTTTTTAATGCCAGTAAAACGTTCCGGAGAAATAGAAACGTTCCTGCTCTCGTTGTACAGCAGTCTGTTCCTCCATTCATGCGCAATTCATGAGGCTGCACTGAAAGATGCTTTTGCTCTTAACACTTCAGCTAAGTTCAGGAAATGAAATAAATTAGCGTTGTCTAGCATCCGCGGAAATCACACTTTTGCAGGACTGTTTACGTGTCATGGTATCATAATCGGAAACTCCCATTAACTGCCCCGATCTGTAATACAAGCACTTGTATTAAAGGCCGGATCGGACTCACAACCAGTACCGTACGAGTAGCCCTGAAACGTTAACGTTCCCCATCCATCAAACTGAGCAGTCGAGCTCGGGCAGAGTAAAATAATAAAAGCGGCAGTTGGGATTTGATGCGCAATACTTTAATTCCGGTCTTGTGGCTCCCAGTGGCCAGTCGAGGAACTGCAGCTCTAGTAGGTCCTGGTTCTACAGCAGAGGAGCGGGTCGTCTGCACGGAGCAGGGATTTAATTCGGTTACGCGCAGGGGCTACGGATTGCTCGAGCGCTGCCCGCAGTTCGCCGTTATAAATATTGAACAGCGCAGGACTTCAGCAGTGTGTGAAGAACGCGGTTAATTTCTTGCGCAAATTTATTCCGTATTTGCTTGTGGAGAATGTAGATTTGAACAGGGGTGGGAAAATCTGGTCGTGGAGGGCCGGTGTGTGTGTGTGTGCAGTTTTTTGGTTCCACCAGTTACCCTGAGCTGATTGGCTGTATACCCCAACACTGGTTCACTGGCAGATTAGACCACGGTAAAAACGTGTCATATAGCCTAAGGACACAAGAACAGTCTTCGGCTGTCATTCGTGCGCTTATCAAGAAGCGTAGCTGAAATGTCAGACGGTGTAAACGCTGGGGCTGATTGGTCATTAAAGCCAGACGTTGGGATGAAAAGCAGAAACAGACACGGCCCCCGTCAGCCCACCTCTGGGTTTGACTGATGCTGTGTCATTGGTCCTCTGCTTCAGGTACTGTAGGTGTGTGTAATAATCCCAGAATTACTTGTGTCTTCACAGCTCTAAGAGACAACCGCATCCAGCTGCATCGATCCACGCCCACGGAGCTGTCAATCACCATCGCTGATGTGCAGCTATCGGACGATGGAGACTACACCTGCTCCATCTTCACGAAGCCCATTCGCACTGCCCGCGCCACAGTCACCGTGATGGGTCTGTGTGTGTGTGTGTGTGTGCCTTTTGTGTGTGTGCATACATGTGTGTGTATATATGTGTGCGTGTGCGTGTGTGTATGTGTGTGTGTGTGCCTTTTGTATGTGTGCATGCATGTGTGTGTGTTTATGTGCGTGTGTGTGTGTGCCTTTTGTGTGTGTGCGTGCGTGTGTGTGTGTGTGTGTGTTTGCAAGTGTGTGTGCATGTGTGTGTGCATGCATGTGTGTGTATATGTGTGTGTGTTTCTGAGTGTGCGTGTGCGTGTCTGTGTTTATATGTGAATGTATGTGTGTATGTGTGTACACGTTAATGTGTGTGTGTGTATTTGTATGTTTCTGTGTATGCGTGCATGCATGTATGTGTATGTGTGTGTGTGTGTGTGTGTTTGCAAGTGTGTGTGCATGTGTGTGTGCATGCATGTGTGTGTATATATGTGTGTGTTTGTGAGTGTGTGTGTGAGTGTGCGTTTGTGTGTTTATATGTGAATGTATGTATGTGTGTGTGCACACGTTAATGTGTGTGTGTGTGTATTTGTATGTTTCTGTGTATGCGTGCATGCGTGTGTGTGTGTGTGTGTGTGTGTATATTTTTCTGCATGTGTGTGGGTCTGCATGGGCTCCGGTCTGTCTATGTATGTGTATGTTTCTGTGTGTGAGTGTGTGTGTGTGTGTGTGTGTGTGCGTGAGTGTGTGTGTGTGTGTGTGTGTGTGTGTGTGTGAGTGTGTGAGTGTGTGTGTGTGTGTGTGTGTGTCTGTGAAATGAACAAGTGATGGTTATCGTCCTTAAGCTTTCTTAGTGCTGCTTTGCTGTTTTAGTCATTCCTGATAGTGACACTGGGGAGGTGGGGGGGGGGGGGGGGGGTTTGTAGGTGTGGGGGTGTGTATTTTGGGTTAATCTTCCGGGCTCGTGTCACACGCCGCTTCCCTCGGCGTTTTGCTCTATCCTGATCCACTCGACGGCGGCGGCGGCGCTGGTGGAGTTTAAACACGGGCCGCAGAAGTCTGACGGGCGCTCGCTTAGTGGCTGAGGGAGGACACGCGCGCGCGACAGTCAGATTAGAACGCGGCGTTGCGTAGCCGAGCCCTTTTGTGCGCTGTCGCCGGCCGTGGCGCGTTCGCCCGGATTACCGATTCGAGTGCGCCTGGCTTTTTCAACAACAAAAAAAATAAATAAATAAATAAAATGAAAACATAAAAAAATACAAACATATCCGTGCGGTTTGTCACCCCGTATCTCTGCTCCTGTCCCTCAGGTGTCCCGGGCAAGCCGCAGATCCTAACCAACAACGACGCGGTGGAGGAGGGAGGCACCGTCACCCTGATCTGCTCCAGCTCTGGCGGGAAACCCGCCGCCAAGCTGCGCTGGCACAAGGGCGATGAGGAGCTGACTGGTGAGCGGTGGGGGGCGGGGGGTTCGTTTTTCGCGATCGGGCAGACGCTCGATCTCGAACCAGAACGCGACTTGCGGACGGATTTACGTTGTTTTTTTGTGCGCACACAACGCGGTCTCCGTTTGTGCGATTCGCTGGAGACTCGGCTGAAGCAATTTGGGTTGATACCTTCTGTCGGTTGTGCAAACAGGCTGTACCTCACCTGGGCATTGAGCCGGCAACCTCTCAGATACGAGTCCAGCTCCCTAACCAACCGCGGACAGGCCTGCTGACGCACGAGAAGGCGGCATATTCAGCCAACCGTTCGCTTGTGCACTGAGAGGGCATGGAATTGGAGGGAATGGACCTCATTAGTAAACATTGCACTCAAGAAACTAGAAAATTAGAAAAATGTTCCCTTGCTTCACACACTTTGAAGAGAACAATTGAATCAAATTGCCATGTGAATGTGCATTACGAATTCACAGCGTGTGAAGTGTTATCGGTACATAACAGTTCATGTTTTTTTTTGGTTGTTTGTTTTTGTTTATTTTTTCGGCTTTGTATTGATATAAACACAAAACAAGCCCTGCGATGGACTGGCGACCTGTCCAGGGTGTGTTCCTGCCTCTCACCCAGTGCATGCTGGGATAGGCTCCAGCACCACCTCCCCGCCCCAACCCTGACCAGAAAAAGGGGTATAGCTAATGGATGTATGGATGAATGGATGGGTGGATAAACACAAAACATCTTTAGGCTGAAATGGGATTTAAAAAGAACACATTTGTTTACGTGGTCACGTCTAACGAAGCTTCACACTCTGCTGCGAGTTTCGAGTCGCAGTCGCTTCGCGCAGCGAGAGACGAGGTGGACCCGCTGAGCTAAATGGTCCCGAGCTCGGGGGAACTAAAATGCGCTCAGCGCTTCACAAGGAGGGGCGCCGCGGTCTAGCCAAAACCGTCTTAAGCTCCCTCGCCTCGCCCCTCGTCTCTTCAGAGGCTCCGTGTCCCACTGCCTTCTGAACGGGGCTTACCGGTTGCCGCTTGACCCCCGCACGAGCGTTACCGCCAAAACCGGGGGCGACTGGCAGCGCACTTCAAAAAAGGACTTATTATCCGCCAAAAAAAAAAAAAAAAAAAAACGGAAAAAAAAAGAAAAAGATGGCGGCCGCGGATGTCTTGTCTTTATGCAACGGGCTCTCTTTTTTTTTTACCCATGAGGCTGTGCTTTCATCCGCAGGCGGGACGGAGACGGTGCACACCGACCCGGACGACCGCACGTTCACGGTGAGGAGCGAGCTGCAGCTCACCGTCGCCCGCGGCGATAACAAAGCCGCCATCGCCTGCACGGTGGACCACCCCTCCCTCACCGGGGGCGACGAGACGTCAGAGACGCGGCTCAGCGTGCTGTGTAAGAGCTAGACTACTGCTCCTATACTACTGTACTATACCTATACACCCCCAATACAGAAACGTAGCTCAGCGTGCTGTGTAAGACCTAGACTACTGCTGCTATAATACTGTACTATACCTATACACCCCCAATACAGAGACGCAGCTCAGCGTGCTGTGTAAGACCTAGACTACTGCTGCTATACTACTGTACTATACCTATACACCCCCAATACAGAGACGCGGCTCAGCGTGCTGTGTAAGACCTAGACTACTGCTGCTATACTACTGTACTATACCTATACACCCCCAATACAGAGACGTAGCTCAGCGTGCTGTGTAAGAGCTAGACTACTGCTGCTATACTACTGTACTATACCTATACACCCCCAATACAGAGACGTAGCTCAGCGTGCTGTGTAAGACCTAGACTACTGCTGCTATACTACTGTACTATACCTATACACCCCCAATACAGAGACGCAGCTCAGCGTGCTGTGTAAGACCTAGACTACTGCTGCTATACTACTGTACTATACCTATACACCCCCAATACAGAGACGTAGCTCAGCGTGCTGTGTAAGAGCTAGACTACTGCTGCTATACTACTGTACTATACCTATACACCTCCAATACAGAGACACAGCTCAGCGTGCTGTGTAAGACCTAGACTACTGCTGCTATACTACTGTACTATACCTATACACCCCCAATACAGAGACGCAGGTCAGCGTGCTGTGTAAGAGCTAGACTACTGCTGCTATACTACTGTACTATACCTATACACCCCCAATACAGAGACGTAGCTCAGCGTGCTGTGTAAGAGCTAGACTACTGCTGCTATACTACTGTACTATACCTATACACCCCCAATACAGAAACGTAGCTCAGCGTGCTGTGTAAGAGCTAGACTACTGCTGCTATACTACTGTACTATACCTATACACCCCCAATACAGAGACGCAGCTCAGCGTGCTGTGTAAGAGCTAGACTACTGCTGCTATACTACTGTACTATACCTATACACCCCCAATACAGAGACGTAGCTCAGCGTGCTGTGTAAGAGCTAGACTACTGCTGCTATACTACTGTACTATACCTATACACCCCCAATACAGAGACGTAGCTCAGCGTGCTGTGTAAGAGCTAGACTACTGCTGCTATACTACTGTACTATACCTATACACCCCCAATACAGAGACGTAGCTCAGCGTGCTGTGTAAGAGCTAGACTACTGCTGCTATACTACTGTACTATACCTATACACCCCCAATACAGAGACGCGGCTCAGCGTGCTGTGTAAGAGCTAGACTACTGCTGCTATACTACTGTACTATACCTATACACCCCCAATACAGAGACGCAGCTCAGCGTGCTGTGTAACAGCTAGACTACTGCTGCTATACTACTGTACTATACCTATACACCCCCAATACAGAGACGTAGCTCAGCGTGCTGTGTAAGAGCTAGACTACTGCTGCTATACTACTGTACTATACCTATACACCCCCAATACAGAGACGTAGCTCAGCGTGCTGTGTAAGATCTAGACTACTGCTGCTATACTACTGTACTATACCTATACACCCCCAATACAGAGACGCAGGTCAGCGTGCTGTGTAAAACCTAGCCTACTGCTGCTATACTACTGTACTATACCTGTACACCCCCAATACAGAGACGCAGCTCAGTGTGCTGTGTAAGACCTAGACTACTGCTGCTATACTACTGTACTATACCTATACACCCCCAATACAGAGATGCAACTCAGCGTGCTGTGTAAGAGCTAGACTACTGCTGCTATACTACTGTACTATACCTATACACCCCCAATACAGAGATGCAACTCAGCGTGCTGTGTAAAACTAGACTACTGCTGCTATACTACTGTACTATACCTATACACCCCCAATACAGAGCAGGAACTCAGCATGTTGTGTAAAATCTAGACTAATACTGCTACAATATACTACTGTACTATACCTATGCACCCCCAATACAGAGTAGACTACTATTGGACTAAACCTGGAATGCACTATATTGCTCCAATACAGCGTTCAGGGTTCCATGTAAAATCTGTGCTACCCCATCCACTGAACGTAATCACAGTTTATCGCTGAGTTGTAGGGTCTGTTCTGGCTTGTTGTAGCGACGTGTAACGCGCTGTAGCGAGCTACGGTGAGCTGCGTTTGCAACGCACCGCGTTGGGCTTTGCCTGCAGGCTGGTGATTTTTGCTCTCTCTCTCTCTCTCGCTCTGTCTCAGACTCTCCCATCGTCCACATCGAACCTGAGACCAATCTACCCAGAGAGGGAGCCAAGTTCTACCTGCAGTGCATTGGTGATGGAAACCCCGAGTAAGTCGGACTCAACAAACTCTACTCACTGCATATTCCCCACACACAAGTGCACATTACTCATTCATTTAACCTATTCACACAGACACAAACACACACACACACACAGACACTCTACTCTCTGCATACTCACCACACACAAATACACATTGCTCACTCATTCTACCTGTTCACACACACACACACACACACACAGACTCTACTCTCTGCATACACCACACACACACACACTGCCACTCTCTGCTGTTACACACACAGACAGACACAAACACACACACACACACACACACACGCACACACTCTGCTCTCTGCATACTCACCACACACAAATACACATTGCTCACTCATTCTACCTGTTCACACACACACACACACACGCACTCTACTCTCTGCATACTCACCACACACAAATACACATTGCTCATTTATTCTGCCTGTTCACACACACACACACACACACACACACACACACACACAGACAGACACAAACACACACACACACACACACGCACTCTGCTCTCTGCATACTCACCACAAACAAATACACATTGCTCACTCATTCTGCCTGTTTGCACAAACACACAACTCTACTCACTTACTTGCTCCATTACTCATCATTTCCCTTCTCAGACACCCACACAAGCTCCACTCATTACGTACTCAATCCATCCCATAAATACCGCACAATAGCAATAGTAATACACTGGGCATGTACGATGTCGATGTATTATGTGTTATACAAAAACAAATGAGAGTGAACATGGCACGAATATTAAACCAGAGGGGCAAAATTTGCACACAGACTTTAAAGTTCAGCTCATTTTTCTTCCCCATACCAGCATCAAAATTGAGCCAGTCTTTATGGCAACTTTGCTAAAACTACAAATCCAGTGACGCATCGCTGATGTGTGATCATAGCAGTAGGCTTGTGCTTAGGGTTATGGTCAGTCTAGGGTTAGGCTAGGGTTGGGTCAGGGAGACATCTTTGTTTCTAAAGTTTGCCCCCACTGAGAGACCCTTGAGAAAAAATGGTTCACTTATCTGCAGCATTTGAGTAGAAGAATTTTTTTCTCCCTGATGTGTCTCTTGTTTTATGTGTGGGAGTTATGTACAATCAAACCCTCTGGGAACCTTGTGTTTAATTTTTATTTTTTTGATCCATTGTTTTTCTGTCTTCCTTCTGTCTCCCGGTGTCCAATTTGGATTTGTTTTTAGGCCCAATTTTTCCAACGCTTCATTTCCGTGGTTACGTAGGTGAGAAACTAAGTGTGTGTGGGTGTCCCTCTGATCTTTTTAAAATTACAAACATGTGCTTGCTGTTAATGTTTGATTAGATATGTGGTGATGATTTTTTTTGTTGTTGTTGTTTTTGTTTTTAATTGTTGTTGCTTGTCAGTGAGTCTGTACTTGGTTAAGGTTTGATTTGAGGGTGTTGTCAGTGAGTCTGTGCTTGGTTAAGGTTTAGATTGAGGCTGTTGTCAGTGAGTCTGTACTTGGTTAAGTTTTGAGTTAAGGCTGTTGTCAGTGAGTCTGTACTTGGTTAAGTTTTGGGTTAAGGCTGTTGTCAGTGAGTCTGTACTTGGTTAAGTTTTGGGTTAAGGCTGTTGTCAGTGAGTCTGTGCTTGGTTAAGGTTTAGATTGAGGCTGTTGTCTGTGAGTCCGTACTCGGTTAAGGTTTGAGTGGAGGGTGTTGTCAGTGAGTCTGTACTTGGTTAAGGTTTAGATTGAGGGTGTTGCCTGTCAGTCTGTACTTGGTTAAGGTTTGAGCTGAGGGTGTTGCCTGTGAGTCTGTACTTGGTTAAGTTTTGGGTTAAGGCTGTTGTCAGTGAGTCTGTACTTGGTTAAGTTTTGGGTTAAGGCTGTTGTCAGTGAGTCTGTACTTGGTTAAGTTTTGGGTTAAGGCTGTTGTCCGTGAGTCCGTACTCAGTTAAGGTTTGGGTTGAGGGTGTTGTCAGTGAGTCCGTACTTGGTTAAGGTTTGAGTGGAGGGTGTTGCCTGTCAGTCTGTACTTGGTTAAGGTTTGAGTGGAGGGTGTTGCCTGTGAGTCTGTACTCGGTTAAGGTTTGAGTGGAGGCTTCTTCAGAGGGAGCTCCAGGGGAGCAGGGTTAAGGTTTGAGTGGAGGCTTCTTCAGAGGGAGCTCCAGGGGGGCAGGTAAAGGGGGTGTGCCCGGTTAGGAGTCCCTCTCGGCTGGCTCCCATTTCAGTGCTGCTTATTGAAAATCGGCGGCCGTTAAAACCACACCCCCGCCCCAGGGAACCTTCAATGGCGCAAAAAAAACGGGGTGGTGTAATGCACTGCCCTGTGGTGCAGCCCTCAACCCCTCTCTCTCTCTCTCTCTCTCACTCTCTCCCTTTCACTCCCTCCTTCTTTCTCCCTCTTGCCCTCTCTCTCCCTTTCTCTCTCTTGCTCTCTCCCTCCCTTTCACTCCCTCATTCTCTCTCCCTCTCGTCCTCTCTCTCTCCCCTCTCTCACTCCCTCCTTCCACTCATCTCTCTCTCTGTCTTCCTCTTCCTTCTCTCTCCCTCCCTTCCTCTCTCTCCCTCTCTCCCTTATTCCTCTCTTTCTCCCTCCATCCTTTTCTCCCCCCTTTCTCCCTCTTTCCCTCCCTTCCTCTCCCTCTCTCCCTTCTTCTCTCTCTCTTTCTCCTCTCTTTCCTTCTCTCCTCTCTCTCTCACTCTTCCTCCCATCTCTCTCTCTGTCCCTCTCTCTCTCCTCACTCTCTCTCTCTCTGTCCCTCTCCCTCTCTCTCTCCTGCATTATGAATGATGTCTGCTTGTGCAGCTCTGTATTGATCTCTCTCCTCTTTTCAACAGACTCCTTCCTGTTGCTGCACCCCTGACAATCCCTTCTCCATCCCTCGTTCCTTCCATCATTCTTCCTCTCCAACCATCTGTTTCATCCCTTTCTCCCTCCCATAGGCTGAACTGGTGTTGGTCATAATAGGCTGAACTGGTGTTGGTCATAATAGGTTGAAATGGTTTAGGCTATAATAGGCTGAAACAGTTATTTCTGTGATCAATAATCAAATATATAAACAGTTGGAACACATTACAGGCAGAAGTACACACACACACCCACACACACAGATTCGCGCACATGCACATTATTTGAGCATACACACACAGATATTCATTTGCATACATATGTACGCACATACACACAGGGAATACATTCTTGTGTATGTAGACGTTACTGTGTTTAGTCTAAAGTCTAAAACTTGCTTAAAACTGAACAGCATTAAAAAAAACTATAATTTGACAAAAATGAGCAGTGCTCCCTCTGGTGGTTGATTTTCGAATTACATTAGATTGTCTGTTAGGTTACGCTATGCTTATAGACTTTCGGTTTCTGTATAAAACCTACTATCTGTTACTCTATACTGTGGTACCACTGCTGTTACTGATACTGCTCAGACCACTACTCCACATTGTTTTGACACTACAGTTACTAACATGGGCCTAGCAGAGGACCTTTGGCAAGCAAAACATCCCGTTCTGTCACTGAGAAATGTCTGATTTGTTCCCTCCAATGGTCAATGAATCCCTGTGTCTAACGTCCCCTTGCTGGTAGCTGGCCAGTCATATCCGGCTGGTCATTTCCATAACATAACATAACATAATGACAAGAACAGGCCATTCAGCCCGACAACACTCACCAATTTCCTGACTAAATTAGTGCTCCATTAATCTACAGACTAGATAGTATCTAACACTGTATCAAGCCTAATCTTGAAAAGCCCCAGAGTTTCTGCCTCTACTACATGACCTGGCAGGCTATGCCACACATTGACTACTCTCTGCATGAAAAAATTCTTCCTAATGTCTGTATGGAATTGAATGTACCTTTTGCTAATTTACATTTATGTCCCCTTGTTCTACTAACAGAACTCAACCTGAAAAATCTCTTGTTTACTTTGTTGATCCTTTATGAATTTAAAAGCCTCAATCAAATCACCCCTGAGTCTCCTTTTACTAAGCTTGACCGGACTTTTACTGTCCCCCATTTCGCTGAGAAACACTCCGGTTTTGAGGTCTCATTGGAGGAATGCCCATCGCACGTTCACAGTGCGTTCTCAAAAAAACAACCAATCACAAAGCCGTAACGGAGACCGGTTGTTCTTCACTCAGTGAAACGCCAATCATTTATTGGCTGATGGCCTGTCATTTGCAATGGCTCTTTCTGCCTCTGTTCTGTCAGTTTTTTTCCCTGGTAGCATTGCAGCATCCAGCGAGCGAGCCGCTAAGTCCATTAACGCTAAATGAAAAGCTAACGGCCCACCGCTAGATATTTTATACGTCTGTTAAAAAATCATTCCATTACAGTACAGGCGTTTAGTAGACGCTCTTATCCGGAGTGACTTGCGCAAATTTTTTGCATAGCATTTACATTGCATCCGTGGCTACACTTCTGCATATTTGCTCAAGCAATTCAGACTGGTTCCTTAACCCGTTGTGCGACACTGCCGTACATTTGTTAAGGTTTGCTCTCGTTAGCGTCGTCTGCTCACGAGAAGCCAGTCGACTAATAACCCAGCTTGCAAACTGTCACAGGGCAACAGGAAGTCGGCTAATAGCTAACCAGTCTCTTGCAAAGTTTAATGTATTAGCATCACTTGCAAGCTCTGCTGTGACGCTGTCTAAAAGCACTTATTTTAATTTAATTTGGTCAGAAAGCAGATATGTTGTTGTTTATCTTGAATAAGCACTTCAGTCAGTATTTCCCGAGGGTGTACATGCTGCTGTAGAGTTGTGGGCGACAGTATAGCGTAATGGGTAAGGAGCTGGTCTTGTAACCTAAAGCTCATGGGTTGGACTCCCAGGTAGGGCGCTGTCGTTGTACCCTTGATTGATTTGGCTCTGTACTCCACAATTTCAGATTTGTAATCAAACAATTAACATGTAGGTAAAGTGCACATTCTAAGCTTTTATTTAGGGGTATTTTTATACAGTTTGGTTTCACCATGCAGAAATTGCAATATGTTTCATACATTGCCCTCCCCATGTCAGGGCAGCTATTAATTTTATGACATATTAATATCATGTAAATGAAAGTAGTCATGTTTAGTACTTTGTTGCACATCCTATACATGCAATGGCTACTTGAAGTCAGTGATACATAGACATCACCAGGCACTTATCTTATCTGGTGATGCTCTGCCTGGCCTGTAGTGCAGCCATCTTCAGATCCTGCTTGTTTCAGGGGCTAGTTGCTAGCTTTCTCTTCAGCATATGAAACACACGTTCAGTTGGTTTCAGTTCGTTGAATGACTTGGCCTGTCAAGAATTTTCCAGTTTTTGGCTTTGAAAGACTCCTTTGTTGCTTTAGTGGTATGTTTTTTGATCATCGTCTTAATGTAAAATGAAGTACTGTACCATCCATGAGTTTGGAGGTTGAACTTGAGCAGACAAGATGCTTCTGTACATTTCCGAATTCATTCTGCTGCTGCTATCAACAGTTGCATTATCAGTGAAGACAAGTGAGCCAGTATCTGTGGCAGCCACACATGCGCAAACCATAACACCCCCACCACCATGTTTCACAGATGGGGGGGGGGGGGGGGTGCTTTGGATCTTGGGCAGTTCCTTTTGGCCTACTCTCTTAGCTGTCACCATCACTCTGATACAAGTGAAACTTTGTCTCATCTGTCCGCAAGACATTTTTCCAGAACTCTGCAGGCTCTTTTACAGTAGGTGCTTCTTAGCAAACTGTAACGTGGCCATCTTGTTTTTGTGGCTAATTTGTGGATTGCATCTTGCAGTGTAGGCTCTGTACTTCTGTTTGTGAAGTCTTCTGTGGACTGCAGGCACTGACACATCCGTGCCTGCCTCCTGAAGACTGTCTCTGATCTGTTGGACAGGTCTTTTGGAGCTGTTCTTTATTATGGTGAGATTTCTTAGTCTTTACCTGTAGGGATCTTCCTTGGCCCTTTGCAGTTATTGAGCTCACCAGCGCTGTCTTTCTTCTTAATGATTGAGGTTTGAAATGTTGATTTCGGTAAGACTAAGGTGTGGCCCATGTCTCTGACTGTTTTTCTTATTTCACAGCCTCGTCATGGCTTCCTTGACTTTCATTGGCTCAGCTCTGGTCGTCATGGTCGACAAACGCCCATAACAGACTCCCAACGGCAACCGAAAGCCTTGAATCAAGACTAGATGCTGAACGCTCTCTTATACCTGAACTTAGGAAGCAATTGACCACATCTGACTAATCAGAAACACCCGTGAAGCCATTGGACCCAAATATTATGGTGCCCTGAAATGGGGGAACTATGACCGAAAATGCTGTAATTCCTACATGGTGCAGCCAAAACGTATTAAAAAATACCCCTTTATAAAAGCTGAGAAGCTGGAACTTTAACCACGTGGGAACTGGTTGATTATAAATATAAAATTGTGGACAACAGAGCCAAATCAAGATAAATAAACATACGCCTTTTTCCCCAAACGTTATGGAGCTCACTGTAAATAAGGCTAACAATATGTTAAGCATGTGGCGGCAGGCCATATGTCTAGCAGATGTTAAATCTATTACAGTGCTTGACCGTAAATAATGCAGTTATTTACATTTGACCTTCGCTATTTTAGAGACTTCTACCATAAAATTCACTGACATTCATTTTTTACAGCAGACCGTTAACAGTACTACAGTAATCTGCTCATATGTGCTCTATAAAAGAAATCACAGAAATAAATGTTGGTATTTATGGTAATCTAATAAATGTTATCTCTCGCTCTCTTCTCTCTCTCTCTCTCTTTCTTCCCTCTGTTAATTTCTCTCTCTTGTACTCTTTCCCTCTCTATCTCTCTCTTCCCTCTGTTAATTTCTCTCTCTTTTACTCTTTCTCTCTGTCTCTCTCTTCCCTCTGTCCATTTCTCTCCCTTTCACTCTCACTCTTTCTCCCACTGCCCATTTCTCTCCCTCTCTCCCTCCCTCTCTCTCTCTCTCTCCCTCTCTCTCTCTCTCAGTCCCTCCTCCTTTCTCTGGGAGAAGAAGGACGGCTCGCTGCCCTCGCTGGTCAAGGCCGACGGGAGCTTCCTGCGCTTCGAGCAGCTGAACAAGTCCGACAACGGCGTCTACCTGTGCCAGGTGGACAACGGGATCGGGAAGGGCATGGCCGACTACACCCTGCTGGTGCAAGGTACTGCCACGCCCGCGCCACGCCCTCGCACCGTCCTTTTATTTTTCGTCTGCTCTGTTGTGCATACTTTTTTTTTTTTTTTTTACCTTTTACACCTTTCTTTTCTGATTTTTCTTTTCGTTTCTTTCTGTTCGATTCTCTCACTCATTTTCCATTCACGTGTTCCCTCCTCTTTTTTTTCTCGTTTTATCCACTTTTGCATCCTCCCATCCTCCCCTCAACACCTACAAGGCCACCCGCTTTCAGACGCCCTCTATCCTACCTCTGTTTTTAATCCCTCCCTCTTTCCTTCCTCTCCTCCTGCCTCTTTCCCTTCTTCCTCTTCTTCTCCTTCTCTCTCATTCATCTCTTCCTCTCTCTCTTCGTCTGCCTCCTCTTTAATGTCAGCTTCTCCTTATACCTCTCCTCCCTTGTTAATGTCTACTTCTCCCTCTCCTTTAGCCTCTTCTTCTCTCTCCAACTCTTTATTTCCCTCAGAAAGTGGCTCTCCCTCTCTATCTCCCTCCCATCCCTTCCTCTCCTCCTCCCTTTCTCCCTCTCTTACTCCATCATCAGTTCCTATACGGCTGAATGGACTTTACAGCTTCACAGGTAAATATGCTCAAAATCACACAACCACTGACACTCAAAACCACTGACACTGCAGCACGGACACTCAGACCCACTGATACTGCTTTACTGTCAGATAAAACCACTGACGCTGCAGCACTGACACTCAGAACCACTGATACTTTAGCACTCAC
This sequence comes from Anguilla japonica, assembly GCA_025169545.1. Lineage (NCBI taxonomy): Eukaryota > Metazoa > Chordata > Actinopteri > Anguilliformes > Anguillidae > Anguilla > Anguilla japonica. The sequence goes on along the minus strand of CM045890.1, from coordinate 6,278,141 downwards.
ACTCAGAACCACTGATACTGTAACACTGACACCCAGAACCACTGATACTGCAGCACTGACGCTCAAAGCCACTGACACTGTAGCACTGACACTCAGAAATATAGATACTACAGCACCCAGAACCAGACACTGCAGCAGCAGTTAGAGCTAGAACAACTGACACTGCTTATAGCCTTTCTAGCAACAGGTATTGTGGTGTGGATTGTCAGTTTTTCTGAAACACTTTTTTTTCATCTCAGCATTAAACACGAAAAATATGGAACTGACTGGAGGGGTTTCTTCTGTTTCCTGTCCAGTTAGGCACTCTCAATTGTTAGGCCAGTAACTTAAGAAGGGGGCGTGGCTTCATTATGGCGTCACAACAGAGACACTGGCAGATGACTATAGCACGGCTGGAATTGACAAGATTCTTTAGTAAAACGTTAAAATCAGATCTGAAGATCCAGGGCAGCTTGTAGGTGTAAAAAAGGAGGTGAGTGAGTGAGAAAAAGCAAGAAAATACAGTTCAGCCTGCACCCTTGATCTTTGAACCCCGCCCTCTGTGTTTTGATGGTCTTATCGCCCACCTCTGGCAGATCACCTCTGGTAGAATCTCGCAGTGTTGAGATTTTGCGCATCATAGCCATTTTGCATATTCTGCCTCATTGCGCTCTCTCTCCTGCATGCAGAAGCACAAAATAATACATACGGCCTTTTAAATATTAAGGGAAGAGTAACAAAAACATGAGTCAGTTGACAATGTGTTCAGGCTGTGCCCTGTGCATTTTTATGAGACTGGATAAAAAATAAATTTCACAGTTAAATATTACATGCAACAAGAAACAAGGTCAAGGGAAAAAACTTTGGTTCGCTCGCCTCTGCCAACTCGTCAAGGCTCACATTTTTTTATTACAAAATACAAATATAGCTGTGTAAATCTTAACACTTTCAAGTTTATAAAAAAACTCTCAACAGCAACAGAAACTTTTTAGCTAGCTAGCTAGCCAGATAGAGCAAGCTATACTGCTTACTAGCACATTTAGAAAGGTAGAAAGTACTTGACTATCAGCATTGAAAATGGTAGAAGCAGTAGTAACAAGCACGGAGCTGTCCAGACCCACGGTGCAACTCACTTCCGCAGACACATTTCCACCTGCGCATGCGTCCTACTAAACGAAGCACCGCCTGCGCATGCGTCCGACTAAACGAAGCACCGCCTGCGCATGCGTCCGACTAAACGAAGCACCGCCTGCGCATGCGTACGACTAAACGAAGCACCACCTGCGCATGCGTCCCACTAAACGAAGCACCACCTGCGCATGCGTCCTACTAAACGTCCGTGAGTGAGTGACCACAATTTGCCATGCATAGCCCATGGCGGCAGTCCTGAGAGTAGTGATGGTAGTAGGTTAGTTTACTATGCAGATATAGTTAGTGATATGCTATAGTATAGTTAGTGGCTATGCCATTAGTTCACTGGCAAGTGAACACAATATACAGTTAGCGCTAGCTGTCTCTTCGTTAGCTTGCTGTCTTCCCCATTATATTTATCAGCGAATACATGTACTGTATGTAGTCAGAATTATCTGACAGGCAGATGTGATGTATAATGAATACTTTAGAACTTCAATCATGTTAGGTTGTGGGTTCATGTATGCTTCAAGCTTACTAGCAATCTAGCTACTGTATTCTTTTGCTGGAAAGCAGCTATCAGTATTCTTCTGGGCCTATCATGCCAGCTATTTTTGGATTTATCTGGCAGGTTGCTATTTCACTAGCTTCATTTGCTGACTAGCTTTTGTTTCATGCTGTAGGTTGGGGATGGTGTTAAAAAAGACAATTCAATGATTCCAGTCCATAAAATATGTCTGGTTTCACTGGCTATCATCAGCAGTTCCATAAACTTATGTTTAAAAAGTCGAATGTGATTCGTATCGATTGTAGTAGCGGACGGCGCCTGTTTGAGAGTCTCTTTTGGTCACAGACGGATCGATCATAATTAGACAATATAATAATCATAATTCCTCAATAGCCCATCATGAATAATACACATTTAACACAGCACTGGTTGAGATTAACTGTTTATTTTGGCCCACTTCAGAGAAATATCAGTGCTGCTCAACTCCAGGTGCTGTGGGCCGCAGTGTCTGCAAGTACTTGCTCCAACCATACACCACGCCACCAGATTTCACTAATGAGCTTACATCCTGACAGTGGTGGCTGCTGAGCTGAAATTAGACAGGACTGTAACCTTCCCTTTAAACTGATCATTGGACTCAACCTGTTTTCATTCACTTTCGTTGATTATTTCATTCGGTGATGTCAATGTTCTGAATAATCAGTTAGCAGGCGAACACGCAGCTTCTTTCTTCACGCCACGTTAGGGCGATTAAATGATAAATTCAATTTAGGAAAATCAAGTGGTAATCACTAAATGCATGTAACAAAAAAAAAAGATACCCACTCTGTTAACTACCGCGTTTGCTTTCAGCGCAGCCTTCGATAAAAGCTATAAAACCTGCGTTGCAAGATCGCTTAAATTACAAAGTCTCCGCATCTTTGTCGTGAATATAATCAGAGTGTGGGTACGGAGAACAAATAGTACACGTATCCCCAATTTTAAATGACGTTGATGACCTGTGGATGAGTAGCACTACTATTAAAAAAATTGGATAGATAGGTAGACCCTAAAAGTGGATAGGTCTACAGTAAAAGTGGGTTAATTTGACAACCCAGCATTTGGGTTACCTATGGACTCAAAAATCTGGGTTTAAGTAAGCCAGTATGTGTTCTGTCTAATATTTTTCCCAGTGCCGTGTTACTGAAATAACCCGGTGTGAGTTGTTTTTGACCCAGCCCTTTCTATCATGTACATCTATTCCAGCATTCTGTGAAGTGACATAATTATTTTTGAGAGTCTAATGAGGCTACTTGTAGCATCTGTCATTCTTCTTGCTGACTCATTGACTGATTGGCATGTAAAGTAAGTGGTCTAAAAAAAAAAGAGGTCGCGGAAATGTGGTTGCAAAGAAAATAAAGTTTACGTCTCATGTGTTACTATCCAGTCTAAATAAACCCTGTTGATTTGGCAGCTATTGAAAAATTAATTTTTTGAAAAGTAGAGCACGCCTCCTTGTGTTTTATGAGGCTATTGATTTGTTACTTATGCAGGCGCGCCCCTTGACTTTGCTACGATTCATAAACAATTTTTTTTTTTTAAATTTGGCTTATAATAGCAGCATACCTCTCCTCTGATTTGAACGTCCACACAAAATTTTACTCACCTCTTTTGGAATACGACGGTAGGCTCGTCTAAATGACATCCTCCTCTACCTTTTTATTACCTGGTTGTTATCACTTCAAGGAGAAACCCATTTATTTTAGCGAACGTAGCGGAGCACAGACCGCAGTCCTTCCTTGTGAACGGAATACTGGGCGTGTTTTGTTTGCGTGCTCCTGGATGTTGTGGCTGTGGGATGGGTTTATGGGCATCGGGGTGCTCCATGTTATTACGTTCACATTACATTTCGGGCATTTTTTTAGCAGATGCTCTTATCCAGAGCGGCTTACGGGACTATTTTACGTAGCATTTACACTGCATCCATTTATACAGCTGGACTTATACTGAAGCAATGCAGGTTAAGTACCTTGCTCAAGGGTGCAACGGCAGTGTCCTACCTGGGAAACAAACCCGTGACCTTCAGGTTACAAGACCGGCTCCTTACCCATCATACTTATACACTGCCGCACCATGGCTCAGGTGTTACCTGTGCTCCAGGTGAGTGCCTGAGATGGAATGCGGGAAGTTTAGTTCTGCAGCCCAGCCCCGCCCCACCGCCGCCCGCTCCCCCCCCGCCCCCACACACCCCACACCCCCACCCATCTTCACTGACTCTCTTTTCCTCTTGTCATTTGCTGCCTCCATCTCTCCTTCCACTCACTCCTTTTCCCACACCTGTGGCGCCCTCGCCCTCCGTCTTCATTCTTCATTCCGTCACCTTGGGAAGACTCTGCAGACAGCGCTGCAGGTACAGTCCAGTCACCTGTCTTCTGTGTCTGTCTGTCCGTCCGTCCACCCGTCCGCACGTCTGTCTGGCCTCTTTATTCTGCTGTGTTTCTTAAGGTCATCGTCTGCTTGTCTGTCTGTCTGTCTGTCTGTCCCCTTTTTGTGTTTCAGTATTCCCCCTACAGAGAATATGTGATCAAACACACACGCACACACACACACGCGCGCAGACACACATGCATACACACACTCACGCACACACACACACACGCAAACACACACGCGCACACACACATGCATACACACACTCATGCACACACACACACTCTCATATTCTCTCTCATGGACAGACAGACAGATAGACAGACAGACGCACACAGACATCCTCTCACAGATTATCATACACAAACACACACATACAAAAATGCGCGTGCACACACACACACACACACACATAAACACATTCTCCTTCACAGTCTCACACAGATGCACACATTTTTCACACACACACTGACATATTCTCATACATATGTCTGTGACACGTGTTTGGGCTCACACACAAAACATACACACATTCTTCCTTGGAGACGCACACACACACGCACGCTCACACAACAGTTTTCGTATTAATTCTGTGAGTGTTTCATATCACTCATATTTATAAGAATATTATTCACTGGGCCTCGATGACTGTACTGAGTGGTGTAGAGTGATGAATATTAAGTTTTTTACAGTGTGCTTGAATAGCATTATATTTTTTTCATTAACTTTAAGCTTTATGCCCTTCTCTAATGGATTTATCCTGATTTTTAGTGGTATGGCAAGTTCTTCTTTTTATGTTTCTACAAATTTTAAGTAGGCCCATACCACTGCTGCAATATCTTTTAATTCAGGAGTGCACACACGCACACTCACACACACACACCCACATACACACACATGCGCACACACACATATGCTCACAAACACACACACACACTCACACATGCATGCACACACCCACGCACGCGCGCACACACACACATGCTCACAAACACACACACACCCACAAACATGCGCACACACAACCCAAACACGCAACTTACACCAATGGCCATTCTTGAATGATGAGTGACGATGCGTTGCTGCCACATTTCGACACTGGGTGCCTTTTGGTTTTGAATGGCGGAAGAAACGGAACATTTAAGAGAAAACATTTTAGAATTTGGAATTTTTTTGAATTCTAAATTAAATTCTTCACGATGGAATTTTGTAGTTATTAAACTGATTGAAAAATGTGCAGGGAGACAAACCTCGGCTAGTTCGTCTGAGCTAAACAGACGCGCGTAGAGAAATCAAAACTCCACGCTGGGTTCATTCCGACCGCTTATTTTTATCCGTCCTCGTCTCCTCGGTCCTCACGCGACCCAGAAGTGATAAAATCACCGCTATGGATGATTCAGGTACCCGAGAGTGATGATTGCTGACCAAACTGGTGACTCAATGAGGAGGCTTTTTATCGCCCTCATGTGGTTAAAGGGTGGAATTACAGGCTGTAAGTCCAATGGCCACTGTGTGTGTGTGTGTGTGTGTGTGTGTGATCCTTCCCCTCAGGCTGCTCTTGTGATGACTCCGCCTCTCCTTTGTCAGTGTTCCTACCCCTGATGTGGACCCTTGTATTGACCTTTAATTTTACAGTAAATATAACTCCTTTTTTGGGGATGGATGTTACCCCTCATTGGTCCTTTTTCGGATATGCTTCTCCCGATTGGTGGCTTTTCCTGGGACACCTCCCTCTGATTTGCCCTGTTTTGGGAACATGTCTCCTGATTGGCCGGTTTTTGTTCTCCTCTTGCAGACCCCACCGCCATGTCCACCTCCTCCGGGGTCGACCACGCTGTGATTGGTGGAGTGGTTGCGGTCATTGTCTTCATCCTCCTCTGTCTCCTCATTGTCCTGGGCAGGTACCTGATCAGACACAAAGGTGAGACACCCAGCCAAATGCCGCTATGACATTAACATGTCAGCTGAGGTGGAGAGGGAGGCAAATGAAACAATTAAACTGGCTGGCTAGATGCTAACGAAACCCAGCCCTGCTTAGCTTCAGTGCTAACCAAGCCCAGCCCCGCTTAGCTTCAGTGCTAACCAAACCCAGCCTTGCTTAGCTTCAGTGCTAACCAAAACAAGCCCTGCATAGCTTCAGTGCTAACCAAACCCCGCCCTGTTTAGCTTCAGTGCTAACCAAGCCCAGCCCTGCTTAGCTTCAATACTAACCAAACCCAGCCCTGCTTAGCTTCAGTGCTAACCAAGCCCAGCCCTGCTTAGCTTCAGTGCTAACCAAGCCCAGCCCTGCTTAGCTTCAGTGCTAACCAAACCCAGCCCTGCTTAGCCTCAGTCCTAACCAAACCCAGCCCTGCTTAGCTTCAGTGCTAACCAAACCCAGCCCTTAGCAGTGCTAACCTAGCCCAGCCCTGCTTAGCCTCAGTGCTAACCAAACCCAGCCCTGCTTAGCTTCAGTGCTAACCAAACCCAGCCCTGCTTAGCTTCAGTGCTAACCAAACCCAGCCCTGCTTAGCTTCAGTGCTAACCAAGCCCAGCCAGGCTTAGCTTCAGTTATGTGACAACGTGCTTTATTATAACGGCTTCTTGAGGGATGTCTTTCTGTCTTTGTCTTTCTCTCCCTCTCTGTCTCCCTCTCTCACCCTCTTCCCCCTTCTCTCTCCCTCCCTCTCTCCCCCCCTCCCCCTCTCTCTTTCTTCCCCCTCTCTCTCTCTCCCTCTCCCCCCTTCCTCTCTCTCTCTCTATCTCCCCCTCTCCCCCCTTCCTCTCTCTCCCTCTATCTCCCCCCCTCTCTCTCCCCCCCCCCTCTCTCTCTCCCCCCCCCCCCTCGCTGCAGGGACGTATCTGACTCATGAGGCGAAGGGTTCGGACGACGCGCCCGACGCCGACACGGCTATCATCAACGCGGAGGGGGGTCACTCTGGAGCGGACGACAAGAAAGAGTACTTCATCTAGAGAGGGAGGGAGGGATGGAGAGAGGGATAGAGGGAGGGATGGAGGGAGGAGGAGGGAAAGAGGAGGAGTGGCATCCGTCTGTCTTCTGCACGCTGTGGGTGTGTGCGTTCGTGGGGGTGGGGGGGGAGGTGCAGAGAGAAAACTAAAGAAAAAGTAAGAACTGAAGACAGAAAAAAACTGATTTTTAACAAAAGGCATTAAACTCACACACACATACACACTGACACACTAACTAAAAAGCAACCTTGTACACACAAACGCACTCCCATGCACACACTCATTCATGCATTTCCACACACACTCACACACACACAAACACACACACACGCACACACAAACACGTATGCAGACGTACGCACTCTCTCTCAAACGCAGAACATGCACACCGAACAGCTTATGTAGACCGGAGCTATAACGTTGTGACGTCCTTAGTTGTTTTATCCGAGGAAACAGAACTTTATAGAGCCCTGCAAACACTCTGTCTGCCATACACTAAAAGAAGCCTCCACATCCAATGTGTGGGATTCCACTATAAATATATAAATATATATAAATATATAGCATTGTTTTTACTCAACAGAAAATGGTTCAGTGTACTGTAAATACTCTTTCTCTCTCTCTCTCTTTCTCTAACTCTCTCACTCTATCTCTCTCTCTTTCTCTTGCGCTCCGTATGTCTTGCTATGTCTGGTATTGCGGTATATATTCTATAGCCTGCCTGTTTTTTCATACCTGTGTGGAAATGCTGCGGTGAAAAAAAAAATCATATCTGGTGGGGAAAAAAATGTTTCCAAATAGAATCTTAAACTACAGCAGATGTTTGTATGAGTTCGGTTTTCTCAGATTTGCCTCGTTGTGTTGCTGTTCGTTGTCGCGCGGCTAACAGTGGTCTGCTCAGGGGGAAGGCGATTACATTCCTTTTCGTCATCGTCACGAGGGGTTTATTCACATCGAAAGCCATCGTCGGTTTTAACGGTCGCGATCGCGATAACCTTAGTCTTTTTTTTTTTTAACGGTCGCTGCGTTTCATTTCACACTTTTGAGGGAGACTGCTTTTGTGGTGGCGTCACTTCCTGTTGTGGAGCCGCGTCGCGGATTGCCCACTCCTGCAGAGGGGAAGCCTGGCAGACTGTTATCCCACGGTTACCAAAATGCTCCAGATCTCTTTTTTTTTACCTCCCTCCTTCCCTCCTTTCTCTTCTCTGTCCCTCTATCATTTCGTTCAAATCCGTTTTGATTGGCTGTCCCGGGGCCTATGCTGCTCAAGCATGCACAGTTACCTAGATATGAAAAGGAGAAATTAAGCTAACAACAATATTCCTGCCTACAGACAACGTATATCTGAGTATTTAAGCAGTCATCATTTGAACATTTTCACTCTCATTCTCTGCTGCTACTCTGTGTCTCAATCTTAAACTGTGCAGGGGACATTGCTCTCTCTCTCTCTCTCTCTCTCTCTCTCTCTCTGTCTTTCCCCCCTCTGTCTCTTTCTCGTAGGTATTTTCATGAAATATAAAATATCGCAAATCTCATGCATGTCTGCATTTCCCCTTCCTCTCTCTTTCACACTAACCACCCGTTTCCATCGCTCTCCCTTTTTCCCTTCTCGCACGCAGAGACTCGCACACACGTGCGCACGCACGCACGCACACACACACACACACACACACACACTCACACTCTCACGCACACACGCTCTCTCTCACACACCCATGGAATATGCATATATAAATATATTGCTAGATTGGCTGCAATGTTATCAATTGCAGCACACTGTACCTGGCAGTTTGGCATTCTCAGTGGCTGTGTTGGTATTCTTTATAGCACTGTTGATATGACTGATATGTTTCTGTAGCACTGTTGCTTGATTGTTGTCCACATATATTTGAAATGTTCAGGGATTTCTCTCCTGTTCAGTATAACTGTATATACCGACAGTTCTGCCCAGTTTCTGTATATGTTCCAGTTCTCCTCACGGGATGGGAGAAAGCGGTCATGTGACTCTGTATCTATGTATGGATAAACTTCCACTTCAGTTGCATTTGTCTGCAGTGGCCACAGCTCACCACTGGAGGGCAGTGTAATGCAGCCTGCCTCAGTGTTTCCTGTCTCATTCTTCTTCTTCTTCCCGCTGAGAATGAGACCAATGGGGCTCTTAATTGTCCTGTTTTAGCAATGTGTGTTTAAAAAAAGTGTTACATTTTAAATTATTACAATCTTTTTATAGCTGTGCATATTCCTTTGTGTTATTTTAAATGCAATTCATTATTTCCATTTTTACTAGGAGTGCTAAACTTAGAATTTTAGCTTAGGTTTTTATGTGAATTTCATTGTTTACCAGTTTTCCCATTTTACCATAATTTGTTGTATATAGTGTAGCCTTTACTGCCTCTTCTTACAAATAACACATGCTTTAGTACACTGGAACACACAGACGCATACACAAGTTGAAGAGTGTGTGTGTGTGTGTGTGTGTGTGGGGGTGGGTGAGGGTGAGGTAGGGACATTATGCAGTCTGTGGCTGTGGTGTATGCTTGCATGTGTGTGTGTGTGCATGTGTGTGTATCTGTGTGTGTGCGTGTGTGTGTGTGTGTGAGGGAGGGAGGGAGGGGTGCATCATAACTAATCCAAATTGACACAGCTGGAAATTGTGAAGTTTCACACTTTCATTGATGTTTTGTTTTGAATGACAGGCTGCGTTGGTATTATTTTGGATGACAAGTCTTCCCTTTGAATAAAATATTCATATCACATGGAAATGGTACTATTGTTTTTGTTACTTTCTATCAATGATGATGAAAACACCAATAAGTCATCAAAGTAGGACGTTCTGCAGAGAACTGTTGTATTGTTCAAAGTGGAGTTTTTTTTTTGTTTGTTTGTTTTTTTTTGTTACAATATCAATACGTACAGTTCTTCAAATAAACATGCATTTGGGTTAACTTATTTTGATGTTTATGATTAATGTTAGAGCGAAAAGTTCACATAAATGTGGGCGTGTGTGTGTCAAACACAGGTGGAATGTCCAGAGGTAAGAAAGTAAAAGTCCTGCTGTGTGTTTCTCCCACCCATGAATTCAGCCAGGCTGATTTCACTAATTAGCTCTACCTCCTGGCTGAATAATTGTGCTAATTAGCAAATCCAGGTGATTGGAACAAACTACTGGGGTGGACGATTACCTCTGAATCATGATTTGCCATTTGAGGTGTGAAATCAAAGCTATATTAATAGCGCTCATTTGACAAATAATTTCATGCAGTACACTTCACAGTTTACAATTCACCTGGCCTAAACCCTCACAAATGCAAACCAAAGGCAACCGTGGCGAAGGAAGGACTCCTTGAGAAGGAGCAAACTCATATAAACTCAGCATATTGCTCACAGGAACAAACAAGTTCAAATAAATTTTCTGTCTTTTTAATGCAGAGGTGGGCGACGATTGAGGATTGTTTTATTGTTTTTTAAAAATTTTTTTAAGTAATTGAAATATATGCGGACAAGCCTTATTTGGCATTAATGTAACGGTTGTACAGTGTTCTGAATGGCTAGTAATAGTAATATGAGCAATATGAGTGAGTGCAAGCTTCATTTGGCCTCTTAAATAAATTGCTTATTGTCGTTTAACCACCCACATTTCAAAAAGAAAACAATTCTACGCATTCTAAATGACCGCACAATCTGAAACAATCGTACAGTTCTACCCACTGGTGGCAAGAGCACATGAGAGTAGACTGTGCAACTAATATAAATAAATAAATAAGTAAATAAATAAATAAGCTTTCCCATTCACCCCATGATCCTGATCAAAAAATAATTCGCCAAAACAAAGTCAAAATCAGTAAATCAAATAAATAAATAAATAAATACTTTTCCACACTTGCTGGCGGGTGGTTTTTGGTTCTTTTGTTGACTCTGGCTCTCGCACATGTGCGGTGATATGTTCCCCAGTCTCGGCTGTTTACTGAAACTAGAATCATATTTTTAAACCCTTCAAGAGTAGGTTTGTTGGAACGTTTTAGTGTTTTCATTTTTATTTCAAAATTCCAAGTCCCAATGTTCTAGAACTCCACTGCTTTCAGTCACCAGTATGGATTGTGACATCAGCATTAGAATGCTCAGCTGAGAACATTCCAATCACACAGTTGTGATCTCATGCCTTTAAAGGGTTCCTCCTGCTGATAAGAACATGCAGTCCAGGTTTTATGTGCACAGTTAAACAGCTGGAATAGCCCCAGATCACCCCGATTCCCTCTCCCAGACCAAGCCCTGCACATGAACATATTATTGAACCATTACATTACATTACATTCATTTGGCAGAGGCTTTTATCCAAAGCGACATACAATAAATGTATGCAAAAGGTCATTGGAACGACTACAGAACACAGGTCCGATAAGGAACGATGCTCATTTTGTACAGTTATTTGTAGCCTTGCACACATTAAGTCCAGTTCACACAGTGAACATTACTCTGACCTAACCTACGCTAAACCAAACTAGTAGGCATTACAAATTACACCATACAAGACAATGATACAAAGCACAATAAGTGCTAGATGGAGGTACATGGCGCTGGAGGTACATGAGTAGCATCAAAGAGTGGAATGTTACAGCCATACTGGTAACATAAATGCATGTTATTCATCCGTAATGGCAAAGCACATTTCTGGCTCAATGATAATTAGTGCCTGCCTTTTACATTATGTTACTTTTTTTTTTACATTACATCTGTTACATTTATCTTTGTCTAGAGGATGACCTTGAACTAATTTTAAAAATCTGTCCTTTTAGAGGTCAGTCACTCAAGCATATCGGTGATGATATATTCGCGCTCCTGTGCATGGAACCAGTTTTATCTCCTTAGAAACATTTTGCATCTTTATTTTTGCAACAAAACGTAAACGGAGAAACACGTAGATTGATAGGGGAACGTCTCTTTAAATGGTCACAAGCTTACATTCAGGTACCAAGGGAACTGCAATTGCATTCAGCAAACTATGCACACCTACAGCCAGCAGAGGGCGCCTGACAACCACAGAATTGAGAACGTGGTCTATGATGCTATTTTGTGTATAGCGTTCTCTATTAGACTAGTTCTATAGTTTCATAGCTTTGGCGTGTGTTTTTTATGTGGAGCATTTAGCTCATTACGGACCTTGTCTTATTGGCTGTTTGGTTGCTAGGGCCTTTTTAACAGGACTGGTTTAGAATCTATCCCCACAGACTAACAAGACTGGCCACAAAAGCCTGTCAACGTGTCTGTGTGGTTTGTGCTTCTGTTGGACTGTCTGTTGTTGCTTACTGGTGTATGTGAGGGACAGAGCGCTGAACTGAACTGAAGAAAGAAAGAAAGAAAGAAAGAAAGAAAGAAAGAAACAATTTCTACAATATCATAGGCTATGCTCGTGGCAACATAGTCTTGTACTGTGGCTCAAAGATATGGCCATCTCAAAATAACGTTTAGGAGTTTGCCACAGCCCAGTAAGTTATCCTGGTCCTGAGTTGTTCGTGTTGCTACACACACTTAACACACCCACCAGATGTATCACACCGTCACTACTACACACATTGAGCACCTCAATCGAACTTAACACACTGTCACTACACACACGCTCACCACAATGTCTTTCTATTGTAACATGAAGCACTTTGAACGACTCGTTTCCCTGTATGTACTGTGCTATATAAAGTTATAGATATAAAGTTTTTTGTTATTCGCACACGCACGCACGCACGCGCGCACGCGTACACACACACACACACACACACGCACACAGTGGTATGTAGTACCATATGTTGCCGCAATTGAAAAATGGCGCTCTTTTCCTAAAAAAAAATCCAAAACCGAGATTTTGGGGGGGCTCTTGTGCTGTGGTACCGACGGTGTGTGCGCGCGCGCGCGTGTGGGAAAAAGAGGGAGGGAGAGAGAAGAGAGCGAGGGAGGGAGAGAAGAGGAGGAGGGGAACGACACAGACGGGGGAGAATTCTTCTGTGAGGAATTCGCTTTTTAATGAGAAAGCGGATCGCCGCGGCGCACTGAAGAGACGCAGGCAGCGTAGAAAGAAAAGGGTAGACCCCAAACAATAAAATAGAAATAAAAAACAAGA
>CM045890.1:6242556-6260056 GCA_025169545.1 Anguilla japonica | reverse complement strand
TAGCTTGCGTAAAGTAAGGTGTGCAGTCGGTAATGTTAGCTACGTCTGGTTTAGCCTGCTGCGCGTCTGTTCAGTGCGTGTTGTGTGTGAATGTTGAGGGGCATCCTCAGCTATGGAAGGAGTGCCAAGGTTCTGCTGACACCGTTAAAAAGTCGGCAAGCTCTGGAGCGGATGACGAAATCTTCGCTGCCTAAAATGGGGGGGGGTACAAAAATGAAAAGACACACGAGATTTATTGCGATGGTCATGGGATCGGTGAACACTGTGTTCCATGAAAGCTGTAGGCCGTTGCTAGGCGCACTCGGGCCCAGCCGGGGTCCGCGGTTCGCGGTCGGCAGTAGACGGGCCGACCGGAGCAAACGCCGAAGTCGAGAGAGAAACGTCCACGACGCCGTCGAAAGCGCGGCTTTGCCGTCGGCTTCGCCGCAGACGTGCGGACGTCTCCGCCGGACGGAAGCCCGTACGGTGACCGCTGCCCGCCTGATTACGCGAGACCGGGAGACCCCGAGAGCCGCGTGGCCCGACGCAAAAAAGCGATGCCGGAAAAAAGTCACGGGGGGCGCGGAAACGTCACGCACGGAGGGCGGAGTTCGGGAAAGGGTCGCAGCGTCACGTGACCGCGCCACAGACGTCGTCTGTGCTGGTTTGAGGTCGCGCTCAGAACGCACGTGGGGAGCGGTGAGTGAACTGGTGTGAGGTGTGTACGCTCTCAAGTAAAAAAAAAAAAGGCTTCCTTGTCTTGTCTACGTAAAAGAACCGTTTAAAAAAAAAAAAAAATGCTTTACAGAACCCTTCAAGGTAGGTGTAAAAAAAAAAAAAAAGGATGAAAGCTCCCAGATTGAGCCGTTTTGCCTGACAGAGAACCCTCGAAACTCTGCGGAGATACAGTGGAGCCTTTGGAACCCTTTCTTCTGAGAGAGTAGGGCATACGCTGCCATTGTGAGCCCATTGCAGCCGTCAAACACGACCCCGTGTTGACGCTTTGACTTTAACCCTTTGACGAGTAGGTTATTTTTAGAATGTTTTTTTTTCAAAATTCTGAGTCGTGTTCCAGAACTCCGTTGCTTTCAGTCACCAGCAGCGATTGTGACATCAGCTTTAGAACTGCTGTTCCGTTAAGAACATCACATTCTCACCGCATATTTGCGATCTCACGCCTTGATTGGGTTAAGAAAAGCACCAAGGCCATGGCAGTGCTCCAGAACGAGCGAAAACAACGAAATGTACCACAACATGAACCAATTCAAGATGTACCAACCTGGGGAAATTCCACCCACGGTTTGTTCAGACTCCAGCCTCACCAAAGAGTGCAGATCGTACCCTTGGTCTGACGCATGAACAGTGGGATTTTGGCTGAAGAGACCACCTCCATTCTGAAGCCACGTGCACTGAACTGTTGTCAGAAGAGGGCGATGCTTCACTATCAGCAGTTGTTCCAATGCGTATGAACACGAAACAACATAATCTCACCCAAGAACGGTATTAAACTCCTTCTACCAGGGCAAATCAGAAACTAGTTGAAGAGATTGACCAGTGATTTCACCTGACACCGTTAGACATGGCCAGTGTTCACATTCCAGGGTCGCCTAGTCGATCCCCAGGTTTAAACATTTTGAAATTTTTTGAGAATGGCCAGAAAGATAAGGTCTGCACAAAGCTTGTCGAGCTAACCAGGCATTTAACGGATCTAGACCAGTGGTGACCAATCCTTTCCTGTAGATCTACCATCCTGTAGGTTCTCACTCCAACTCTAGCAAAGACTCAGAGGAGGGAGCCACTGCCACAGCCAATGAGACGAAGAGGGCGGGCGAGCAGAGGGACAGGGACACGGGGCTCTACAGCACACCCATTTTAGGAGCATTCACTCCCGAAAACTGACGTGTGCTGAAGTTGTAAAATAATTTAGGAGGACTTCTAGTAACTGGGATGCATTAGTGTACTCCTAAATTTTTCAACGTAGGAAAAAAAAAATGTTAGCGTAGAGCCCCCGAGACATGGAGATGCTGTTAAGTTTATAGAGGAGGAAGATGTCTAAGAGGGGGATGGGAGGAGCAAAATTGTGGAGGTCGGATGTCAAGTTTTAAAACTTGCTGTCTTCAGGAGCAAAAAAAGTTCCCACCCAGCCTAGATAAATCACAGTAAAGATTAATTTGCAACTATTAGTATGATCTCCCAATATTTTACAGTCTGCCACGGGACGTCCCACTAATTTGCACGGTTGAAGGAATGACACCTAAAACTAGGCCTACATTTATCCAGGATTTTACAGGGTGTGCTATTGCAGGACAGGAGGCTTTTTTTTTTTTACATGAATGGTTCTACGTCACTGCAGAACTTTCACAAAATGTGGCTGGCCCTTGATATTTTACAAAACAAAAGTTCTGACCTGGAATTGCGAGAAAAAAGAAAAGAAAACTGTGCTGGTCCTACAGCACAGCATCTCCTGGGTTTCACGTTTTTGGCTTCTGGCTCGGTCAAGTTTGCCATTTCGCTGCCCTCTCACGGGACTGACTATTGATCCGAACACAACGGGCTCAGGACTAGCCTTTAACAGCCGTAGCATTATTCAAGTATATATTTTGCAGTTGTAGTAATTTTCACGGTAACGTTTTGTACGCACACGTGCATTCATAACATTTCGAACAGTCTCGCTGAATTTCTACCAAAAAGTTTCTTAAAAAAAAAAAATAAATCATCCGTGACAGCATTATTCATACGTTCTTCGCCTTATATATACATGTACGTATTCATATATTTATATTTCCAGTGTTGAAATTATACACCGAGGGGCAGATTCACTAAGGAAACAGTCGCAGCGCAAAAAAGCTTTCGCCGTACTGCAGCTCTGTTGCGGTCGCTGGTCCCGACGCATTAGCAAGCAGTTTACCAACGCAGGTCCTAATTACATAATCAGCAAAACGAAAGGCCCTCATTCACAATTTTGCGGTGGAAGACGCACATAAAAAAGGGTTCCAAAGCACAGTGGCGTGCTTACGCGTCTAGCTTACGAGGCACCGAGCAATGGGTAGGGAGCGACAAGGGACAAGCAGCGAGGAAACCGAAAGAAAAGCAAAATAATCTTATCGCGTTACGGATCCGGAAACGGAGGCGATGGTCTATGAGCTGTTATAACTGAAAATAAGATCAAATTAAATTAAATTTTTTGTGCACAATAATCAGGTATACATAAATACAATATCTGGAGTCATAATGTCACTGCACAAATTGCATTGCATTTTGAGTTAGCTACAGCACATGTATTTTTTTCCTCCTTAAAACTCAAACCCTCGACTGGGCCCTACACCAGCCATTTTAAAGGCAGCAGGTAATTCGCAGAAACTTCTGCATGTATCTAAAATGTCCTTCACCGTACACAAAAAAACCGGGCCATTCAAAAATGTACAACACTAGACCTGGAATAAAATATCAAAAAACCCCAAAATGCAAACCTGTCCCTTCAAGCGTAGCCTCACCATTCCCGGCAGGGAATTTGATGTTTTGGTGCATGGCTCAAGTTCCTCTTTTATATCCTCTTGTAGTGTGATTATCGTGTGGCTTCGCAAACCTTTATTACTTGATGTTTGCTGTCTGATGTTCGGTTACCTGAAAGATCTTAAATCTTGGACAGACGATCCTCTCTTGTCTTGTGTTCTTTTTTGCCTTCGTCCTTTGTCCTCTGTTTTTTTTTTTCCTTGGCTGTGGCTGCTGCCATGTCTGGTGGAGAAAACTCCTTATTAACATACTTTTTATAGAACGTGAGCGAGGCTATATCAGTGCTCGGCAAATTACTGCTTCTTTTCAAGAGTTCTTAAAATTGACACGCAAAAAGAAGGGAGTCACAATTAAGGCACGCGTTAGTAAATTAGACGTAATGCTTAATTGAGCTAATTTGCAAAATCTCTACCGCGTTTTTACCAGATTCACCACAGGTATGCATGTGGATGAACAGATTTAGCTGTGTGTCAAAAGGAAAGTTGCGGAGTGACGCAATCCTTGCAAAATCACATCCTAATACTGATTTTTTTTTTTTTTACCCACTGCGACTGTTGACTGTGTAACTGTGACGCAGTAACTGTGACGCTGATATTGCAACCTGGTAACTCCTTCATGTGCAATCTTAAAGCAGTCACAGTCATTTAGTAAACCTGGCCCCGAAATACATTATGTGTGCAATACATTTACTTGTCTCCTCTCATTCAGAAAAACATAATTGAAACAAATGAATTGTTAAGATGTCCTAGTCTACTGCTCAATCCCAGCTTGAGTATTGACGTACTAGAGGTTTACATTGGAGCTGAGGTTGAGGGGAGCTAACGTTTGATCTGTCCTGAAATTCCCCAGGACATGAGACACATCCGCCATGTCATTACAACCAAGGAAAAAGTGTCCTTGTACTGTGAAAGCTTTTTTTTATTATGTTCACAATGGGTATACAGCCCCAAGGCTAACTATATAAAGGTCAAAGGTCAGCTCTCTTTATAAGAAATCTTTTGAGTGCAGATTTGGGTAGCATTTTTGTGGGGGGGGGGGGTCGGTAGGTAAAATGGAGCCAAAACCATTGCCATGGGCACCACAGCACCTTTCCGTATTTGAATCTAATTTATGTGAAATTGTGCTGAATATTTCAGCTTGGCCTTCATGCGCATTTCTGAGTTTCAGTATGAGACCACAGATATATGGAGGATGGAGGAGAATGTGTTGTAGATGAACGCTTGTGATCAGAAGGGAGAGAAAAAGTTTTTTTTTTTCAACAGTCTGTGAATAAGCACATTGTGCAAACAGTGTGAAAAAAATGTCCACACAGTGCTTATTTTTTCCTGGCGAAATTGCAAGTTCTGACAAAATGTGATTCCACATTTAGGGGTATTTTTGTCTTTTGTGGATGACCTGGGCCTGCCTTTCTTGATCTCTTGGAGCAGTACTGTAAGAACAGGGCCCTGGCACTAACTCTAAATATAGCCACCAGCTTAAGTTTTGTGCACACACATTATTTGATTATATTAAAAGTCATAGGTTTGAGCTAATTTGTCGAAAACCATGACGATTGTGAACAAGAGCTGGTGGACACAGGAACATAATTCTCCTTTGACAGATTGACCTAAAGTGTGTCATTCATCCTTCAACCTTCAATCTGTCCTCATAACCTAGGCAACTAGAACCACTCACCTCATATACCCCATTCACACTGTATCATGACTGAATGCTCCATGCTGAAGACGGTGGTACAGGAATCTTGTAATTTCTTACTCCTGAAGGTAAAACCTGCGAGATATTTAATGCTGTTTGTGTATTTAACGGTATGAAAGGCCATTAATGCGGATCTGATAGTTCTACTGTAATACTGACACAGTATGTATTTATTATATCTCTGTGCAAGATTATATCAGTGTTTTTACAACTTCCTTTGCTGTAAAGTCCTGTGTCAAATGATATGCATGATTTAAAAAGAACTGAGAGAGAGAGAACGAGGGGGGGGGGGGGCAGGGAGACAGAGAGGGTAATGGGGGAGAGACAGAGAGAAGGGGGGGACAGGGATGGGGGGGGGGGGGGGGGGGGGGGGGTGGAGTCAGATTTGACTGGAGCTTTAAACCAGAGCAAGGAAGAAGAGTATAGCCCATTTCCTCTGCTGTACTCAGATCAATTCTGTTCACCTAAAGACCAGAATAATTTCAGTTCTGCTGTAGTCAGATCAGTGTTTGTGTAGGGTCCTTTAAACGGCGTCTTTTTTTTTTCATTTTCCAGTTTATTTTTTCTTTCGTGTGGATTTTTTTTACATTTTAATATGTATTTTCTTTTTAGATTTTGTGCATTTAAAAAAAAAAAAAGACCCAGCAACCAAAATAACATTATCCATAATCAGAAATAACAAAGCTTAGTGGAGTGAATGACAGATGTGACGCACAAACTTGCTTAAGGTCAGACTGTAAACATCAGCACAGCCCTGCGAGTGAACTCTGTTTGACGTGTGTGTGTGTGTGTGTGATTATCGGGGTCATCTGCTCAAAAATGAATCAAATCACAGAGGCCTCCTCAAGCACTCGACCACACAGGAGAGTCGGAGTAAGAGTGTGAATCTCCTGCGAGACGTGTAAAGTGTGTGTGTGTGTGTGTGTGTGTGTGTGTGTGTGTGTGTGCGTGTGTCTGTGTGTGTGTGGGACGGCCCATCGTACTAGTAAACCGCACTCTCTTTGGAAAAGATCGAGACGGATTGTGACGCGATGTGACATCACTGCAGAGGATGACGTTGTGAGGTCATTCACAAAGGTAGCAGAGATTATGACGTCATCGCTGATGTCAGAGTGTAAAGAAAGAGTTGTGTTTCTCGGGTCTGGCCAGAAATGTCTTTGTGGTAAATTGCAGTGTGGTGCGTTCGCACCGCGGTCGTATTGACCAGTGGTCAGAAACAAAGAAGCCCCTCTGCCAGCATTGATCAGCCAGCCCGACCACAGGTCGATATGCGTTTACTATGTAAAATTGTTGGTTCTCAGAGCTAGGCTAGTATTGAGTATCGACGATTTTTAAACGAAAGTATAATGTCTGTCTGCTCACTCAAGCAGGTTAGATACCGTACTGAAGGGCATGTGGATAGCAGCCTACCCTGGAACTGAGAGAGAGAGAGAGAGAGAGAGCGAGTGAGAGAGAGAGAGAGAAAGGGGGAGTAAGAGAGAAAGGAGAGGGGGAGAGTAGATGAGCAGTGCTTTTATAGAGTGCGTGGGGAGAAGAGACTGAGGGGGAAAGATAATTTTCTTAGCTTTTAAAAAAAAAAAGTCTGTTTCTATAGCAACCATCTAACCAGAAGCTTTTTGGGGGAGGGGGGGTTGGGGGGGACGGGTTATGTTCATGTGTGTGTTGGGGAGAGGGGGCGGGGCATTGTTACCATAGCAATGGACAAAAAAAATATAAGCACTTACAGAAACTTGTAATAAAAAATAAAAAAACATTTTAAAAAACAAGTGCACTACCGTATATAAGGTGCTCACAAGCTCCACATTCCCCCAAAATATGAGTCGTTTTCTGTGTGAATCAGGATGAGACCTCATACTCACCAAATATGTTAGGTGGCAGTTTCTGCTGACTAGTCCTAGGGCATTGTGACACTAAGCCTTCACCTCCAAAGCTCTGTTTAGCCTTCAGGGATCCCAATGTTTTTCCTGATGTTTTCCCACCTGAATGCAGCCTGCGCTGGAATGATGAGAGAAGACGGAAGGAGTTTTCCGAAAAATTCCCGGGAACGTTCTAAATCCCCGGCATCTCGGAGATTCCCTCCAAAAAAAAAACCTTTTTCTTTCTCTGCTGAAACGTCGCTGTTGTGTCGTCTCAATGCACCCTGTGATCTCACCTGGGCTTTGAAATACAGCTGCTAGATTGACTGGCAAAGGTTGCTTCCATGTGAAGTGTGCAAAAATACATTACACATACAAATACAAATACAGTTTATAGCGGTGCTTTCTACAGGTGTAAAAATACGCATTTGAAATGGCTAGCTAACTGAAGTTATAAACTATAATAGCAGCAGTATGGCGGCAGTAGTAGCACCCATGTCTGTATTGTAAACGGGGGTTTGAAGCTAACCATTTAAATACACCAGTGACCACAAATATGTATGATCCCGGCACGATATGAATTAAGTGCTTGAAATGGGATTTTTACTGGATTTAATCGATCGGTTTGGGATTAGATTACACGTTGATATTTTTTTTTCTTTTTGGGGATAATCCAGCACATCCAATTTGCCTTTCAGTGGCTCCGTTATTTAAAATCTCCATTTTCAGGTAAATCTTTCTGCATAGCATTACATTACATTACAAGCATTTAGCAGAAATGCGACTTTTTACATAGCATTTGCATAGAATCAATTTATACTGCAGGAAATATACCGAAGCAATGCAGGTTAAGTACAGTAAACGGGTCAAGGGTACAACCAGAAAATCGAACCTGCGACCTTCAGGTTACAAGAACAGCTCCTTACCCATCATAATATTCTGCTGTATAGACAAGTAGGCTTGTTGATCACTGAGTTTACTAATCATCAACTTGTTAATTTTGCACTGAGACATAGCTGTCGGTATGTAGCTAAGCTAACAGCAAACGAAGGGAGGAACGACCAAAATGAGCGTGACGCATGGAATGGGGATCTTACGCTTGTTGTACGTCACTCTGTAATAGTTAATGAAATGTAATGGGTTCTTATACAGGTGCTCTGCCTTGCAGACAGAAATAGATACAAATTGTGTGTGTGTGTACTAGAAAGACAGTGATTCACAGGATAGTAAATCTGTGTTATATATTACACGTACAGCCGTGCAGTTAAACTTATTATATGACAGGTGTAGCAGATTTATAAATCTTTATTATATAATACAGGTGTAGCAGAGTAATAAATCTTGTGTCGTATATCACAGGTATAGTAGATTAGTCATCTGTTTTTATATATTACAGATGCAGCAGGGTAGTAATGGTGTGTTATACATTACGTGTATAGCAGAGTATTAAAGCTGTGTTGTATTACGGGTATAGCATGTGAGCGAAGATGTGTTGTATACATGTATAGCAGGGTAGTAAAGCTGTGTCATATTACAGGTAGAGCAGTGCGATAGGGATCTGTTATTGCTTATTTTAGGTATAGCAGGGTACAAAGATGCGTTAAAATGGAGAATAGCATCGTATTAATGTTTCTCAATGACAATTCACATCAGTTGCTAGGTTACAAGGCAGTAACAATCACTTGGCAAATGCAATAGACAATAGTGGAGTATAGTGTGGCGAGAGAGAGAGAGAGAGAGAGAGAGAGAGAGAGAGAGAGACCAGACGGGTGAAGATATTGGCCCTCTTTATATTCATCATCTTTTTGTCTGTTCGGCTTTTCTCCTCTCTCCTTCCCTCCATCTCTCCCCAAGTATCCTTCCCTTGCAGTTACCATGGTGACCACATGCTACGTCTCCCCTTCCCTCTCTCGCATTCGTTTCAGTGTTACCATGGCGATAGCGCTCTCTCCCTCCCTGCTACCTGTTCATGTCTCTTTGTGTTTTACCCTCTGTCTGTCCTCCTCTCCCCCTTCTCTCCCTCCCTCCCTCCTTCCTCATCCCCCTCTCCATTTTACCTCTCCGCTATCAAATAAGTAACATCTGAATATGTCATTTATCTTCAAAGGGAGGGAGGGAGGGGCAGAGAGAAAGAGAGAGAGAGATTTTGGTTTAAGGAAAGGACGCAGCAAACAGAGGAAGGGAGGGATTTTGGTAATTTTCACAGACGATAGCTGTTGCTATGGTGATAGAACTTTCAGACAGAGTTAGCGGGTGAGAGGTATGGATGGAGGGAAATGGACAGAGAGAGGGAGATGGAAAGAGGGGGACAGAGAGAGGGAGAGAAAGAGAAGCCGACAATGAGGTAAACAAACGACCTCTGTTGTTTATATGTTCTGCACGTTACAATCTTTTGAAAGTGACATAAATTTATAAATTTAGCCTAATGCAACGTTAACTGGAGGTGGTGACCCAGGGTTTGGAAGAAGGAAAAGAAAGGCTAAGTTAAATCACAACACCACGGTGTGAGAGCCGCCATTACCAGCCTATCAGTCTCACCTGCGGATTACCTGTCTGCTCACAGTGCTGGGATTATTCACCCACTTATCTGTAGTCTGGTCTCAGGTGGCCACCCTCACCCCAATCCCTGACGGGCTGTACAACTTCTACACAGCAGGATATAGGTTCAGCACACACACACACACACACACATATGCACACACGCCCGTACACACACACACACACACACACAGACACACACACACACATACACACTCGCCCATGCATAAACATACATATACACACACACACACGTACGCATGCACGCACGTACACACACACACACACACACACCCCACACACACTCACACGCATACACACATACACATAAGATACATATATACACACACACGCACAAACAACAACACGTAATCATAAACATGTGTGCATGCACACAATCACACACAAATGCACATTCACATGCATGCATATACACACACAAAGGCACACACACAAATACACAGACACAAACATACACACACACCCACACGCAAACATACACACTGCATGGCCAAAAAGTATGTAGACACCGGACATCCAACATCTCATACAAAATTATGGGAATTAATATGGAGTTGGTCCACCCTTTGCTGCTATAACAACCTCCACTCTTCTGGGAAGGCTTTATAATAGATGTTGGAGCATCGCTGCAGGGATTTGCTTCTATTTAGCCAGAAGAGCATTAGTGAGGACGGGCACTGATTGGGTGATTAGGTCTGACTCACAGTTGGCTATCCAGTTGATCCCAAAGGTGTTGGATTGGGTTGAGGTCAGGGCTCTGTGCAGGCTGATCAAGTTCTTCCACATTGTTCTCGACAAAACCATTTCTATATGGACCTTGCCATGTGCCTGGGGGCATTGTCATGCTGAAACAGGAAAGGGCCTTCCCTAAAATGTTGGGGAAGCAC
Source organism: Anguilla japonica (assembly GCA_025169545.1). Taxonomy (NCBI): domain Eukaryota; kingdom Metazoa; phylum Chordata; class Actinopteri; order Anguilliformes; family Anguillidae; genus Anguilla; species Anguilla japonica. The sequence goes on along the minus strand of CM045890.1, from coordinate 6,249,567 downwards.
AGAATTGTCTAGAATGTGATTGAATGCTAGCATTAAGATTTGCCTTCACTGGAATTAAGTGGCCTACCCCAAACCATGGAAAACAGCCCCAGACCAAGGGGTGTCCAGATACCTTTGGTCATATAGTGTCTAAAACACACACACACACACACACACACACACACACACATACACTAAGAAATGGCCATACTCATATTGTGGATATTTATATGAATACTTGCCTGTTGCTGCTATGACAACACACTTTGCCATGCTAAAAAGTACCTTTTGAATTTTAATTTTAACTTGAATTGAGAGAGAAAATGATTTTTAAAATGGCAAAGTTAATTCTTGTGACTTAAATATTTTTCTATTGAACTTTAAAATAGGATTCATTGTGCTAGGAATTACTGTACTTTTGAATGCTTGTCTGAACACGACTCAGAGAGAGAGAGAGATGGTTAATACAGTATCTACAGTACATTAACACTGCACTGAGTGAGAGTTAATACTGTACATATACATTATTGTGTTATTATTATTATTATTGTTGTTGTTGTCAGATGTAGCAGTAGTCATGGTAGTCATGTATTTGTGTGTATTTTAATTCCAGTGCATTAATACTGCTCCCAGCTAGTGTGCATGTATTAATTATGATCAGGACTGCATCTGAGAGAGTGTTCATTTCACAAAGGCTCTGTGATGGACTTCTGTGTTACAGTGGGGAAAAAAACGAAGATGAGAGAGAGGGGGGGAGGGAGGGAGAAGGGAATGAGAGTCAGACCGAGAGAGAGAGAGAGAGAGAGAGAGGTAGAGAGCTGGAGAGAGAGAGAGAGAAAGAGTTGTAGAGGAGAGTTGGACCGAGAGAGAGAGAGAGGGGGAGAAGGAGAGGAGAAAGAGGAAATGCCTAGCATTCCATTAATGCTGACATAAAACCACTGAGAGAGGGAGGGAACGGGGGAAAAAGAGAGGGAGGGAGGGAGGAGAAGGAGGGAAAGAGAAACAGAGAGAGAGAGACAGAAAGAAAGAGGGAGATGGAAAGAGAGACAGAGAGCGAAAGAAAGAAAGAAAGGGAAAGAAAGAAAGGGAAAGAGGGGGAGAGGGCTGGAGAAGCCAAATGTGGAGGCTTGTGTAAGGGTTCTCTTTTAGTTTACCTCTGGGGGATAGAGTAGCACTTTATTCCCTCACTTGTGTGGACTCCTCCCCCGTACATGCATTAGATGTTCGGCAACAAACCTCCCACCACTCTCGGATGGCTGTATACATAAACAGAGCAAACGAGCCATGTCCCGCTTATTACGTTATGTATTAATTTGCTCTAATCCAGCGCAGCTTACGATATGGGAGAAGCAGGGGCGCGTTTGCCTGAGGTAATGGGGCAGTAGGGCCACACCAGGCTAGCAAACAGTCCCAGACTAGCGAGTGAAGACGCGATATCGCTGAAACGCTAGAGGAGTTCGCTATGTTAAATTCAAAAAAAAAAAAAAAAAAAAAAACATAGATAGTACATTAATAGCAATAAAAGATAACCGAAACCCAACTGACACCTGAATTCCGAGTGCGGGGAGAGAGAAGCTCGCTGCACGCGGCCTAGCTCACACCCGGGACCGGGGGGGTTGCCAGATGTTTGGTTTTTCGACCAGAATGTCTGGTTTTCAAATTATTCGCACAGGTCTGGTGTGCGGTCCCCGGGCCAGACAGTGTAAGGTCCGGTCTGAGTAACCGATGGAAGAGCTTGGTAGTTTGCAGTGAATTTGCGTCACGCGTCAACGACTCCCCGCTCAGATGTCAATGCCCCCTACCCCAAACCCCCATACCCCCCCCCCCACCCCTTTCAACCAACAGCTCCTGGCGTTGTTTGCGATTATACTTCCAGCTGTGTACATTCGTCCGGTTTTGACATATTAAAAATCTGGCAACCCTACTGGGACCTAAGGCATTTATCCCCCACGTACGGGGATAAACTAAATAGCAATAATTGCCATGGAAAAAATCTCAGTTTTTCCCATTGATTTCTAAAAAGCATTTGACTCTATTTGAACATCCAAGATTAATTATTTTAAAGTTTTCACTCATGAGCATAAATTCAGACCAGGCTGCAGTTTGAGTCCGGTATTGTTGAAAATTTACACTCGTGAACTGGCCAGCGTTGGAGCTGTTGCCAGTGGATTCTGTGGACCTGATGCCAGAATAAAATTCTTTTTTTGTAAGCAGATGACCTGGTTCTGCTGTCGCCCACAGAACAGGGCTACAGTACAGCATGGCTATGCTGGGGGAATACTTTCTGGCTTGGGCCCTGGCAGTCACTGACCCCCTCAGTCAGCTGGGACTGAATTTCACTACTCAGACAACCACTCACAATACAAATTACAACCAGCTTCAGACCAGCACTGGTACACTGATATTTGAGAAGAAATACATCCTAAAATATTGTTTTGAGCAGATAAACCTAACTAAGCTCCAAAAAAAAACTAAATTAGTAAAAAAAATCGTTTACAAAAGCAGAATGTCTCTTCACTGTCAGGGATCTAATTCTGAGTCAGCTCCTGACTAAATAAAGAATATGCTATCGCACCCTGGCACGTTGAAGCACGACAGCGCAAACCTGCAAGCCCAAAGAAGATGGGTGCTATCATCACACTTGGCTGGAGAGGTCATGTGATCACTGTGAAAGGGAGAGGTCATGTCATGTGATCACGGAGACAAGAGCAGTCATGTGATCACTGTGAGACAGGAGCATAGGGCGAGGGTAGGAGAGGGTGGGAGGGGCCAGGCGGTGAAACCTAGAAAGTAACGGGGAAACGGCCTCTACTGCACGTGCTTGAGGGCAAAAGTGCTTGCTGCCCGTTGATTTTAATGTAGAAATCCAAGGTGATTTAACAACCAAAGAAACCCTCAACGGTCCATTTTTTGCAATCTGCTTTTTCATACGATACGCAAAACGGTCGTTAATCGAGTTTCAAAATGCCATCGGTGACGTTTTATTTCGCCTTCAGAATTTTGATGTTCCCAGTTCAGTTTAACGGGAGCTCCGATGTTTTGCCCTCACTGTGCGCAGCACTTCCAGGGCTTCGCAAGCTCAGCGGCTTGCAGTTAGCTGAAGGCGTGCTTTGTCTGTCTAGTTAAGTATGCATGTCCGTGGACAGGAGATGCCATGCAGAATCACCGAGACAGGGAGGGTCATCTGATCACTAGGAGGCAGAAGTCTTCATGTGATCAGCGGAGAGGTACAAGTCACGTGATCACTGTGAAAAGGAGAGGTCATGTGATCGCTGTGAGTCATGAAGAGGTCGTGTGACAGTGGAGAGGTTGGCTGCATTTCTGTTTCAGTGGAATGCTGGCTTCTAAGTGCTGCTCTGATTCATAGGCATCATCGCAGAATGGTTCCTACAAAAGGTGCCTTAATTTGGGCAATTTTGAGGCCGTGTCTGATGTCCTTTTTGTAAGGCAATGCCACAAATACTTATGACATGACAGAGAAGATTCATTTGTATTTGGTGTGGGTGTGGTTTGTGGTGTGGGTGTGGTCTGTGAGGGGTGTGGTTTGTGGTGGGGGGTGTGGTCTGTGAGGGGTGTGGTTTGTGGGGGGGGTGTGGTCTGTGAGGGGTGTGGTTTGTGGTGGGGGGTGTGGTCTGTGAGGGGTGTGGTTTGTGGCAGGGGGTGTGGTCTGTGAGGGGTGGTTTGTGGTGGGGGGTGTGGTCTGTGAGGGGTGTGGTTTGTGGTGGGAGGTGTGGTCTGAGAGCGGTGTGTTCAAACGCAAAGTATCAGACATATTAAAAGATGGCATTTTTATCGTCGTTAATGTGAGCCTGATTGGAGGTCACCTTAATGTGGGATTCTGCATTTTTCACATTAAAAAAAAAAAAAAAAGGAATAAGAAGAAGTGCTGTATTGTGAAAATGCAGGTACATTGGTTGTGACATTCAATTGAGTTTGGAGCTGAGAGGCGTCTGTATTGATTGGGTGGGGTGGGGGGGGGGGGGGGGCGGAAACCTGTGAAGATTTGTAAAATTCTCAGTGAATCATGCGGGAAGCAGATGGATTGACGTTGCTGGCGTGTAACGGATCCCGAGTACCCAAAACGCGCGCGGAATACGGCGTCTCCGGCCGCCCACGCAGCCGCGGCGGTGCCGGCTGACGAGCCCGAATCAAGCTGCTGGCTTTTCCCTTTTCGGTGGGAGCGTGGTAAATAAAGCGAGTGGTCCAAACTACTTCAGCGAGTGTCGGAAAACAGGCGGGAAAAAATGTACTTTTTATTACGGTGCGAAACAACCTGTCGCGTGTCTTCAGTTCAAAATAGGCGGCAGACTGGTTGGCGTGATGAGCTCAGCGATATACGATCGCTGTGGTGTGTTGAGCAAATTTTGGACGAGCAGTTAAGTCTTTGAAGAGCAGGTTTAAAAAAATGGATGTGTATTTTCTCAAAAATCTAAGTCAGTGTTCTAGAACTACCTTTAGTTTCTAGAATTGTTCTGTCAATTAGCAGCAGTGATTGTGACATCAGCATTAGAATGTTCAGTTAAGAACATTCTAATCACACGTTTGTGATCTCACACCTTAAAGGGTTAAGCCTTGCTCATCCCATGCGTAGAAAAAACGAAAAATTAGTCAGTACATCCATCTAAAATGTATCTAAGGTATGTGATGCATTGTGCCCGTATTTAAAAACAGTGTTTTTAAAAAGTATTTATTCTATTGGTGCTCAGGATGTTTTGTTCACCAATGGTGTCATAAATTCTTAGAAATCCATTCTTTTCCCTCAAAAAGAATTTTGTGCAGCGGAGGCCGGAAAATTCAGACGGATCCTGACAGGGCCCTGGTGCACCGTACCATAGAGTGCGAAATTCAGGGCTCTCCATAGGAAACGAGCGACTTCCGATTGAACCCGCAGCTGCGAATCTGCAAAAGTGATACCTCGGCTTTCGCCGGCTAGTTGTCACCGTTGCTTTCCATTTTGGGCTGCTGTTGTCACAGTTCGGAATTAAAGGAGTGAGTTCTGTCGTGTGCAGAATGCATCCCTAATTAGCAGAGTGCCGCTGGAGGTCATTTGCAGTGGGAGATGCTTAATAAAACTTTTTTTTTGTTGAACCCTGTTGCGTGTCTGTTAAACTATTAATAAATGGCAGTTTGTTTCAAATTCAGGTGAAACTGGTCAAAGCACAGACGTTTTCATTGGCCGGAGTTTTGGAAATGCAGATTTCTGGAAGCTGGTGGTGTTAACCGCTGGGTGTTGAGCATTCACTGTGTGTGTGTGTGTGTGTGTGTGTGTGTGTGTGTGTGTGTGCGTGCGTGCGTGCGTGCGTGCGTGGTGTGTGTGTGTGTGTGTGTGTGCACGCTTGTGCTTGTGTCGGTGTGTGGGTAGAGGAGGCTGGCTAACTAATTAAATGTTGTTCCTTATTACAGATTTCGGGAGAGAGCAGACAGGGGAGGATGGAGGGAGGGAGGGGAGGACTGTATCGTTATTAGAACAGGATCGCGGTGGCGTGTAGCAGTGGACAGAGTGCTGGACTCTGCAGCTGGGGAATGTAATGACTCTAGCAGTAGTGCGGTCCTCAGGATGTTTTTGCTCTCATTTACAAGGGAGGCTATATGGAAATGGGGGCGTTGACAGGTTAATGTCTGAAACTGGAATTCATACGCAGAATATGCTGTGAGAGCTCCGAGGAGGTCAAAGGTCAAGGAGGCCATGGACAGCAGGATCACGGAGAAGGGAAGGCGCAGCGGCAGATCTGTCTGTTTCAGTAGCTACTTCAAGCTGCTTTAGCCTGCTTCACTCTGGTTTAATCTGCTTTAGCCTGGTTCAGTCTGCTTCACTAGCTGCTTCAGTCAGCTTTAGCATGGTTCACTCTGCTTCAGTCTGCTTCACAAGCTGTTTCAGTCTGCTTTAGCCTGGTTTGCTCTGCTTCAGTCTGTTTTAGTAGCTGCTTCAGTCTGCTTTAGCCTGGTTCACTCTGCTTCAGTCTGTTTCAGTAGTTGCTTCAGTCTGCTTTAGCCTGGTTCACTCTGCTTCAGTCTGCTTCACTAGCTGCTTCACTCTGCTTCAGTCTGTTTTAATAGCTGTTTCAATCTGCTTTAGCCTGGTTCGCTCTGCTTCAGTCTGCTTCACTAACTGCTTCAGTCTATTCTAGCCTGTTTTACTCACTGCTTCGGTTTGGTTCAGTTTTGCTTCAGTCACTGCTTCACTCTGCTTCAGTCTGCTGGTTCTGCTTCGGTTTGCTTCAGCCTGTTTTACTCACTGCTTCGGTTTGGTTGAGTTTGCTTCAGTCACTGCTTCACTCTGCTTCAGTCTGCTGGTTCTGCTTCAGTTTGCTTCAGCCTGTTTTACTCACTGCTTCGGTTTAGTTCAGTTTGCTTCAGTCACTGCTTCACTCTGCTTCAGGCTGTTGTGCTTGTGCTTCCCTGTAAGGCTTCTGTTGCTGCTGCTGCTAATCCTATTCAGCCTGCTTGCGTTTGTTCCGCATTGTGCTTCTCAAAGGAGACACTGTGCACCGTGGCGGGGGGAGGGGGGGTTAGAGGGGACAGAGAGAAATAAAGATGATGATGATGATGATGATGGGGCTGTAGTCATTGAGGGGGAAAGAGAGTGAAAAGCCAAGATTGGAATGTATCTCGCCCACTCCCACTTACACACTTACATCTCCCACTAGGGAGAGAGAAACATGAATTCAGAATTCAGGAAAACCTCCCCATGCCCATGCAATAAAGACCTGGATCCAACACACACACACACACACACACACACACATTTACACAGAAACACACACTCATGCACACACACACACACACACACACACACACACACTCACAGGAACACATACGGACACACACACACATACAGGAACACACACACACATATGGACACACACACTTGCGGACTCAAACACACAGACACACACACACATGCAGACTCACACACACACAGAAACACACACTCATGCACACACACACACAGACACACACACACATGCGGACTCACACACACACACACACACACACATGCACACACATGCAGGACACACACACACACACACA
>CM045890.1:6235056-6240056 GCA_025169545.1 Anguilla japonica | reverse complement strand
TATAGGAGCAGTATACATACAGAATAGGAGAAATATAGATAGTATAGAGAGTGCACAAGCATTATAAAGCAGTGTAGATACAGTATAGTGTTAGTGTACAAGTAGCAAAGAGAACAGGATATACTTTACTCATCTTGAAAAAAATGTTTTTTTGTTTTTTTTTAAAGTTCTTTAGCAGTATGCTGGCTTACTGTTAGTGTTCTAACTGTCTGTGTTATATTTACTTACGTTGTTTCTTCTCTAGTCACCGATTTAGCCAATTTTGTACTGTGCCATGAACAGCGCTGGGCTAGCGAGCTAGCTGTACTGATTTGGCGGTACAGTAAAAACCCAGCAGCTATGAGTCAGTCTTTGCTTTGACATGGGTACAGTCAGAAAAACAGACGTTACTGCTGGAATTTCAGGCAGAGTTGCTATAGTTACGGCCACAACACAATACTATCGTGTCACTGTTGTTCTTTGTCCAAGAAGCTAACAAGTTGCACGTGTTTTCAAATTGCTTATTCTCATTTAAGTGGATTAAATGATTCAGTGTTCTTTCTTTTATTAAATTGGGGCAGATATGATGTGTGAATAAATACTGCATAAGGTCATATTCCCGTTTGTTTTGTTTTTTTAAGAACTTTTTTTTTTTGCAAAAGTTTTTTAAAGACTTCGTATTTGACTTATTACTACTGTACTTTTTTACTACTGCTAGCACAGTGGTGCAGCCCGGCTAATTTGCTTGTGAAGCACCGTAAAGGTGCTGTAAAGTGAAGGTCTTGTAGTAGGTTACCGTGGTGACGCTACCCTCAATTAAAATAAGGCCCGAGATCAAATCCCACCTCGGACTCGGGCGAACCTCTAACTCATCACACCCGCATCGTTTAAAATGTGTATTTAGTGGTATAGCCGTTGTACCACCTAAGCCTAACCCTAAGCTCTTGTGATTTATCAAGGCTGGCTGCTAATGTTTAAAAGATGATTGTGTGTTTTACCAGCACGGAAAGCAAGCCTTAACTTTGGATAAGACACAAGAGCGCTGACCAGTAACACTGTTGTTGGAAAGAGAAACCTTTGACATCCGAGGTTAGGAATTTAAATGTAGGGAGAAATTTGTAGCCGAAATGTCCCTCTTAAAAGATGCCCTGAGGGGAAAACCTTATGAAAAAAAAAAATGGCTCCCGGGTTATGCAATCCTGTCTGTGCTGGACGAGATAAAAGATGACCTGAAACCGCACAAACTGGTCCTTCCTCCTCGCTGCGTCTCTGCTTCTGGCCTACCGTGGAGCTGCGATCGGCTTTCAGCTGCACTGTCCAGTGATTTGAACTGGTTACGACGCGCTCAAGAAAAGATGTTAGTCATGGTAGTAATATTTAAATTAAGCTATTAAGCCATCCACCTGATTATATCTGGCAGACATGAGGTGGTAGCCATGTTTTATTTTGTGTACTCATTTCCTAGCTGGTTTGTAAGGTGGCTGCATCTATTGTCTCCACATTGGTGCTGTTGTACTATACGCTAGCATTCTGGTGCACTCAAACTGTTATAAATGGTCTCATACATAATTTCTGAGCATTTGTTCGTATCCTCCAGACAATCTCATATCCTTCTGATCTGGAAAAATGACCAAAATTGGGACAGTGACCTGTACCTGACGTAGGAGTTGATTACGTTGTGGGAAAGGGGGCAGATTCTCTGGACGTTATTCTGGAAGAATCTGAACGCCTGACACACGGCTGCAATGTTCTTGGAGAGAGACTGCCTTGTTGTGCAGGACCAGGTCGAGGTTCCTGGCAGACTGAGGGGTTGAGACTGTGGCTGTCCAGGCTGAGTTTGAACGCTCAGAGCAGGGAGAGGCTGGGAAGTAGGCTACAGCATCTCAGGTTTTGCCATGTTGAGCTGAAGGCACTGGTTTGCCATCCAGTTTGAGATGTGCCTTGCAGGCAAGCTGAGGAAATAAAACACGTCATCACCACAGCAGTGCTAAGACAGCCCAGGGGAGGAGACAACGGAACCGTGACACTTTGTATAGAGAGCAAAGAGGAGAGGACCAAGGACCAAGCCTTGGGGGACGCCTGCAGAGGTCACGAGGAAGCAAGCCAATTGAGAACTCTGCCTCAGGGTAGTCAGAAAAGACAGCGAGTGCTGGTGGCTAATCTACTAACTATAGCTACATCACAACTGGTTGCCAGCTAACACTCGGCTGGAAAATATACTGATAATAATGTTATGTGGACATGTAGTGTCACATGTATAATGCCTCTGTAGTGTTGTGCATGTAAATTACTGTAGTCCATACCTTGAATTCTCAGAATTCTCCCGCCTCGACCCTCTCCTAGTTCAATCTCGGGCTACGACACAACTTGGATCCCTTGATGCATAACCTTGCTGTTCTTGTCTGCGTATAAATGTGTTCTTTTTTTCGACTGTGTAAGCCAGTGGTAACTAACCCTGCTTCTGGAGATCTACCATCCTGTAGGTTTTACCTGACTCTACTAATTAGCAGCTCAGCTGTTGAATGAAGGGTGTTTTGTTGGTGTTGGAGTGATAACCTACAAGGACGGTAGTTCTCCAGGACCATACTTGGTTGCTGCTGGTTTAAGCCATGAATACTGACATTTGGCCCCCTGACTCCAAATCTGTCCTGGTTTTCCTTCCTCCCAGGTAATTAAATGAACAATTAGTGCTACTGATTGGCCAGACTGTCTTCACACCTGACTCCCAGGTAATGGGAGGTTTGAAAACCCAACTCTTTGAGGCTCATGATTTGAATAACAAGGGTGGAGGCTATATATCAGGCTATGATATGCCTAACCAAGTTCATTGGCTGCGATAGATTACCCATTACCTCCCTGTTACCATGTAGCCAATCTTTAGGTATTGACATCTGGCCAGCCAGGGGAGGATTAGGTCACCTTCTCTACCCACATACCTCCTGAGATTTCCCCACTGGGGAGTTTTTCCTCACCATTGTTTGAGTGTTCTTCAGATTGGGGACTATTTTTTTTACCTCCCTTTTTGGTTCTTGGGGGTTCAGGCTGAAGACTTGCCCAATATTCCTGTTCCCAGTAGGTGGGACAGCTCCCCAGATCATGTAATAGAGGTAGAGACCCCCTGAGTTTTTAAATCCAGGCTCGATGCAGTGCTGGATGCTAACAGTCTCAGTGTGTATTGGTGGTGATGGTCTCAGTGTGTAAGTGCTTATGGTCTCAGTGTGTAACAGTGCAGACGGTCTCAGTTTGTAACGGTACTGATGGCTTCAGTGTGTAATGGTGCTGATGGTCTCAGTGTGTAACAGTGCTGCTGATGGTCTCAGTGTGTAACAGTGCTGCTGATGGTCTCAGTGTGTAACGGTGCTGCTGATGGTCTCAGTGTGTAACGGTGCTGCTGATGGTCTCAGTGTGTAACGGTGCTGCTGATGGTCTCAGTGTGTAACAGTGCTGCTGATGGTCTCAGTGTGTAACAGTGCTTATGGTCTCAGTGTGTAACAGTGCTGCTGATGGTCTCAGTGTGTAACAGTGCTTATAGTCTCAGTGTGTAACAGTGCTGCTGATGGTCTCAGTGTGTAACAGTGCTGCTGATGGTCTCAGTGTGTAACAGTGCTGCTGATGGTCTCAGTGTGTAACAGTGCTGCTGATGGTCTCAGTTTGTAACAGTGCTGATGGTCTCAGTGTGTAACAGTGCTGCTGACGGTCTCAGTGTGTAACAGTGCTGCTGATGGTCTCAGTGTGTAACAGTGCTTATGGTCTCAGTGTGTAACAGTGCTGCTGATGGTCTCAGAGTGTAACAGTGCTGCTGATGGTCTCAGTGTGTAACAGTGCTGATGGTCTCTCAATGTACAGATCGTTCAGTGTGTAGGAGTTCTAGTGGTCTCTCTTTGTACATAAGGATGATTAAGTTCCCTTTCTCTCTCTGTCTCTCTGTCTCTCTCTCTCTCTCCCTCTCCCCTCCCTCCTCTCTCTCTCTCCCCCCCCCCCTCTCTCTCTCTCTCAGTGTGGACGGCAAGGTTCTCCCAGGAGCCTGCAGACCAGTCTGTGGTGCTGGGGGAGAGGGCGGTCCTCTCCTGCGTGGTCTTTAACTACTCTGGTATCGTGCAGTGGACCAAGGATGGGCTGGCGCTGGGCATCGGAGAGGATCTCCGCGGTAACGGCTCTGCACCCCCATCCACCCCCCCCACCCCCCCCACCCCCCCCACCCAATACAGTACACTCACCCACTCAAACACACGGGCACATAGACAGGCGTACACGTACATACACACACTGTCACACACAGACTTACACACATAAACACAGACATGCACACACACATGCACATACACGTACAGGCAGACATACACACACAGATAGACACAGACATGCAGACATACAGGTGCATACCTGTGCGTGCACACAGACATACACACACACACACTCTAACACACAGACATACACACACACACACACACACACTCATACACAGACATACACACAGATAGACACAGACATGCAGACATACAGGTGCATACCTATGTGTGCACACAGACATACACACACACACACTCTCAAGCAGACATACATACACACACACACTCTCACACAGACATACATACACACACACACTCTCACACAGACATACATGCAGACACACTGGTGCATACATGTGCGCCCACAGACAGACACGCATACACACAGATAGACAAAGACACGCGCATGTACATGCAGACAGACAAAAGACGTACATGCACACAGGCAAACATGCACACAGATAGACACGCATGTATGCACACACAGGTGCATGCATGTGCATACACGCACACCGACAGACACACACACACACACACACACATTTATTTCTTTCTGCGAGGCACAGGTGTGTTTCTTTGTGCAATAATAAAAATACGTAAAGAATATGTGGAACATTTAGGAAAGAAAGAAATCAGCCATGAATTGAATATGATTTTTGAAATATAAAATCGGATATGATTGTTGGGTTGCATCCACGTGTGCGGCGTCGCGCACAGACAATAGAACGAGCA
>CM045890.1:6210056-6232556 GCA_025169545.1 Anguilla japonica | reverse complement strand
AGTGGAACGGACATTAAATCAATGTGTCGAAAGCAAAAAAAATGGAGGTTGTTTGCAACCTTGGAGGCTTCCAGGCCCGGTATAATCTGAAAGCTGCTGACAGAGTGAGCACAGGCTGTCCTCTCCGAGGAGCCAACTTTTGCCTGTGAAAAGTGGTCTCCATCAAGTCTGTGCTTTGTCAGAATATTTTTTTGATTAGTGTTTGATAGACGCTATATTTCACTGCCTTATAGCCCAGTTGGCTGGATTATGCTTTTTACCATCAATGTGGTTCTGCCTTCACCCTTTGAAGAGGAGGCTTTTTTGGAATGTTTTTTGTTAGTGTTCTAGAACTTCGCTGCTTCCACTTGCCATTAGTGATTGTTAGATCAGCATTAGAATGTTCAGTTAAGAACATTCTGATCACATTTTTTTGTGATCTCACACCTGAAAAGTTTTAGTAAAGAAATACCTACTTTTCTGGGATCTGGACTTTTTTGGAAAGGCTTTTTAAATGTAATGGCAGGGCCCAGTTCTGACGGTATTTTTCTCTCTCTCTCTCTCTCTCTCAGGAGGTCTTGGCAGACAGGAAGAGAGTGACGACGCGTAGCTTCCTTCCTGTCCTGCCTGTGGACACAGACACAGGCCGCAACTTCACCTGTGTCACCACTAACCTGGCCATACCTACGGGCAAGCGCACCACAGTGTCTCTCAATGTGCACCGTGAGTACATGTGTGTGAGAAGGTGCGTGTGTGTGTGAGAGAGATAATATTATGTATGTCTGTGGGAGGGTGTGTTTGTGTGCACGTGTATGTGATGTAAGATACTAAATTTATATATGTATATTTGTGTGTCTGTGTTGTAAGTCTATGTGTGCAAATGTTTATGTTTGTGTGAGAGTGCATGTATGAATTTGTGTAAGAGAGACTGAATGTACGTTTGTGTAAGAAAGACTGTGTGTGTGTGTGTGTGTGTGTGTGATAGAGATTGAGTGTGTGTGTGTGTGTGTGTGTGTGTGCGTGCATAAGAGTGTGTGAAAGAGACTGATGTCTCGTCCCCCCTCTCAGACCCCCCCACGGTGACACTGTCCATTGAGCCTCGCTCTGTGCTGGAGGGGGAGAGGGTCACCTTCACCTGCCAGGCCAACGCCAACCCCCCCATCATGGGCTACAGGTCAGCCACGCCCTCAACACTGCATGCAGGCTTACTATTGGCTCCCACATATTGACCCCACATTTTGCTGCCATGTTGGATAAAATGGTTGATTGCCATATTTTTGGCCATAGATGGTTTGGGAGATTTTGGTCCACATCTTTAAACCACATTTTTTGTTTCTTCTTGCGGTTTTTTAACTGGCAAGTTGAAGTTTCTATGTAAGGAAATAATTCCTTATATTCTTATTAACAAATTTAGTATATGTATAACTTTTGTTCTTTTTACATAACCCAAGTTGGTCTGTTATGCACTTAGATAAATTTAAAATCCTCAATCAGATTCTTTTTTGTGCCATTTTACTAGACTTGAGGAAAATAAGTATCTTTAGTCTTTCTTGATAACTTCAAGCCAGGAACTAATTTAGTTCCTCCTCTTTGTACTTTTCAAGAGCTTGTATATTTTTCTTGTAGTGTAGGTGCCCAAAACTGTGTGCCACACTCAAAGTATGGCCTGGAAAATGCATTTCCTAACACCAGCACAAGCTCCTTTTATATATGCACCATACATTTACCCACATATCCCAGCGCTAGCTGTACTGTTGTCTCTGCTGCACTTTGTATTGTATTGCATTGTACAGGGCCCAGTCTGACAGCATCTGTCCATCAGAGCCAGGTTTTGGCAGTTGCCCGGCTGTTTGTGGGTGACGGCAGATCCAGGTCGTCTGCCTGAAACAGGAAGTTTATTTCTTCGTCTCTCAGTGCTGACGAGTGCGTTTCTCGTCTCCCTCAGGTGGGCGAAGGGGGGCGTGCTGCTGGAGGGGGCGAGAGAGAGCGTCTTTGTGACGACGGCGGATCACTCCTTCTTCACGGAGCCCGTCTCCTGCCAGGTGTTCAACGCCGTGGGCAGCACCAACGTCAGCATCCTGGTGGATGTGCACTGTGAGTCCGTCTGTCTGTCTACCTGTCTCTCTCTCCCTCTCTCTGTCTCCCTTGCTCACTCTCACTTTCTCTCTCTTTCTCTCTCTGTCTGTCTGTCTGTCTGTCTGTCTGTCATGAGGCAGTTGGTGAGTGGTGTTTAGCTTGCAGAGATGTGCTTGAGAGTGAGCTCAGAGAACTGAAGATGTAGATGGTGAACAGTATATGTGCTGTCAAATAGCATGTCTATGTGTATTGCATTGTCAAGTAAATGAAAAAATCTCTGTTAACCCCCCCCTCCCCTGCAGTTGGTCCAGTCTTAGTGGTGGAGCCCCGCCCCCTCACTGTAGACATCGATTCTGACGTCACACTCAACTGCAAGTGGGCTGGGAACCCCCCCCTCACCCTGACCTGGACCAAAAAGGGCTCTAACATGGTGAGCACCACCTAGCTGTCTGTGTGTGTGTCACTGTGTGTGTGTGTGTGTGTGTGTCTCACCTGTATGTGTCTTACCTGTGTGTGTGTGTCTCATTTGTGTCTGTGTCACCTGTGTGTGTGTCTCATTTGTGTGTGTCTCACCTGTGTGTATGACTCACCTGTGTGTCTTACCTGTTTGTGGGTGTGTGTGTCTCACCTGTGTGTGATTCACCTGAGTGTGTCTCACCTGTGTGTATGACTTACCTGTGTGTCTTACCTGTGTGTGTGTGTGTGTCTCACCTGTGTGTGTGACCTGTGTGTGAGATTCACTTGAGTGTGTCTCACCTGTGTGTATGACTCACCTGTGTGTCTTACCTGTGTGTGTGATTCACTTGAGTGTGTCTCACATGTATGTGTCTTACCTGTGTGTATGTGTCTCATTTGTGTGTGTGTCACCTGTGTATGTCTCACCTGTGTGTGTCTCATCTGTGTGTCTTACCTTTGTGTGTGTCTTATATTTATGTGTGTGACTCACCTGTGTGTATGTGTGTCTCATTTGTGTGTGTGTGTGTCACCTGTATGTGTCACCTGTGCGTGTGTATCTCACCTGTGTGTCTTACCTGTGTGTGTCTCACCTGTGTGCGTGTATCTCACCTGTGTGTCTTACCTGTGTGTGCGTCTCACCTGGGCAGGTACTCAGTAATAATAACCAGCTCTACCTGAAGTCGGTGAGCCAGGCGGACGCCGGTCAGTACGTGTGCAAAGCCATCGTCCCACGCATCGGCGTCGGGGAAACGGAGGTCACGCTCACCGTGAACGGTCAGTAAGGCAACCTCCTACCCTAACCTCTATCACCATAGTATTGCTTCAGCCATTTTAGTGGTATTCCAGTACCATTGTTATGCTAATCCGTGGTGTTATACAGGGAGTGTTATAGTTAGCTGGTGATACTCAGATATAATCAGGGGTGGCAGTGTAGTATAGCAGTTAGGGAACTGGCCTTGTAATCAAAGAGCTTTACCCTTGAGCTTCAGTATCCATCCCAACTGGATAAAATTAATACCATGTAAGAATGTAAAAAAAAAAAAACAACTGAAAATAAAAAGAGTCGCTCTGAATAAGAGTGTCTGGTAAATGCCAGTGATGATGATGTAAAAGCTATGCGTTGTCCTCGTCTTAGGCCTTGTACACACTCGCGGTTTTAGTTTTGAAACGTTTTCGGAAAATGTTTTAGCCGAGAGGTTTTCTCTCACCTTGACCTGTCCGTACACATTACTCGAATGCGTTCTGTGGTTTTTTGGGAAACATCAGAATGCGATCCACAACAGCGTAACATTGAGCAGCAGTGGGCAACGAGGGCTGTATCCGTTTTAGCTTCTCATGCCAACCTCTGGCTTTAACTGCATAATTAGCACTAAAATTTACGCCATCTGGCATTTTAGCTACATTTCGTGATCGGCGCGTGGATAACAGCCAAAAGGCTGTTTTTTGTGTCCCTATATGAAATGTTTTACTGTGATATAATCTACTGAGTGAGCCAGTGTGTTGGGGTATACAGCCAGTTAGCTCATTTAGCCAGGGTAACTGGTGGAAACAAAATCCTGCACACACACACCGGCCCTCCAGAACCGAAATTGCCCACCCTGATATAGCAATATAATTTGATAATTAATGATAAAATTAATAAAAATGTTTTAACTGTGACATGATGCTACAGGTACAGGTTTTGAAAACCGATCCTGTACACATTTATTGTTGAAACCAGTTAAGGGTTTTTGAAAAGTGTTCGATCCTGCCTTTGAGGGGTTTTGAATGAAAACGTCTTCTAAGACTCCTGGTAGTGTGGATTTGACGGTTTTAAGGAGCCAAAACAGTTTTTTTGGAACTTATTTAGTGTGCCTGTGTACGAGGCCTTGGTGCGCAACACCGCCCCCCTCTGGTCAGTCGAGCACCTGCACCAGTGTACTCCTCAGTCAGAGGGGAAGGAACAGTGGCTGTCTGCGGTTCTGCAGCTAGCTCTGGGCTGTGATTGGCCGATCCTGGCAGGAAGGTGTTCATTGTTAATGCTGAGCATGTGTACGAGCCTTAGTGCACAACAGCACCCCCCTCTGGTCAGTGTGAGTGCCTGCGCCAGTGTGCTCCTCAGTCACAGGGGAAAGGAGCAGTGGCTCTCTGCAGCTCTGCAGCTAGCTCTGGGCTGTGATTGGCCGGTCCGGGCTGGAAGGTGTTCATCGTTAATGCTGAGCGTGTTTCTCTTGGCAGGTCCACCGATTATCTCCAGCGATTCGGTCCAGTACGCCGTCAGAGGGGAGAGAGGGGAGGTCAAGTGCTACATCGCCAGCACCCCTCCCCCGGACAAGATCGTGAGTGTCCCCTACACTGTCATTCTACTGCACCCTACACACTACCCATATACTGCACCCTAAACCCTACACACTATCACTTCACTGCACCCTAAACCCTACACACTACCAGTCTACTGCACCCTATACCCTACAAACTATCACTGTACTACACCCTAAACCCTACACACTACCAGTCTACTGCACCCTAATCTCTACTACACCCTAACCCTAAACACTATCACTCTACTGCACCCTAAACCCTACTCACTATCACTGTACTACACCCTAAATTCTACACACTACCACTTTACTGCACCCTAATCTCTACTACACCCTAACCCTAAACACTATCACTTTACTGCACCCTAAATCCTACACACTACCACTCTACTGCACCCTAAACCCTACTGCACCCTAATCCTACACAATACCACTCTACTGCACTCTAAACCCTACACACTATCACTCTACTGCACCCTAAACCCTGCACAGTAAAAGTATACTGCACCCTAAACCCTACACAGTAAAAGTATACTGCACCCTAAACCCTACACACTACCTGTTTAATGTACCCTAAACTCTACGCACTCACACTCTAATACACCCTAAACCCTACACACTATCACTCTACTGCACCCTGAACCTTGGAGTAGGGAGAGTGAGAGAGTGAGAGAGAGAGAGTCTGAGCTTCGTACGGAGTGGGTAAAAGCCGGGGGACTGGAGTGATTGACAGGAGCGACCGCGCCGCGCCGGACCGCGCGTAGCGGGGAGACCTGTGCGCGCGGCTGCTAGCGGCGGCGCTTAGCCCCCGGCCGCGGCCCGCGTGGCGCTAATGCGGCGCGACCGCGCGGGCTAGGGCCCCCACGCCGGGGCAAAGGGGGGCGTTTATGAAATATGGAGCGCGGCGGGGCGGGGCGGAGACCTCGCGAAAGGGAAGTGGGATCTTTTGTTTTCCCCCGCTCCCCGTATTCATAATCTTTTTTTTTTTTTTTTTTTAGGTTAAAAGGTACATTAGCACAACATGTGGGTCTATGCATCTTTAATGCGTTCATATTTCATATTTAATAATACCGCCGCCTCGGTGGGTTTTTAAAGCGCGGAATCCTGCTGGAGTTTCGTTATTCTTGTACCCCTGTCCCAACAATGTGAGAGAGAGAGGGAGAGGGAGTGTAAAGGGGGGGCGAGAGAGGCAGAGGGTGAAGAAACCTCCTCCAGTCACCCCCTCTGTAATACCACCTGTCCTGGGTCTGTCCTGGGCCTGTCCTGGGTCTATCACGAGCCTGTCCTGGGTCTGTCCCAAGTCTGTCCTGGCTCATTCCTGGGGCTTTCCCGAGTCTGTCCTGGGTCTGTCCTGGGTCTGTCCCGGGCCTGTCCTGGGTCTATCACGAGCCTGTCCTGGGTCTGTCCCAAGTCTGTCCTGGCTCATTCCTGGGGCTTTCCCGAGTCTGTCCTGGGTCTGTTCTGGGGCTGTCCTGGGTCTGTGCCCTGTACATCCACATTTCAGAAACAGTCACTGAGATTCCACACAGACCGCAGTGCGACTTTAGTTATGTGTGCTGTGTAGTAGGTGTGTGTGTGTGTGTAAACCTGTGTGTGTGTGTGTGTGTGTGTAACCTGTGTGTGTATGCACCTGCAGGTGTGGGCGTGGAAGGAGAAAGTGTGGGAGAAGGGTACGCTGCTGGTGTGTGTGTGTGTGTGTGTAACCTGTGTGTGTGCGTGTGTGTGCGTGTGTGTAACCTGTGTATGTATGCACCTGTGCTGCAGGTGTGGGCCTGAAAGGAGAACGTGTGGGAGAAGGGTACGCTGCTGGTGTGTGTGTGTGTGTGTGTAACCTGTGTGTGTGTGTGTGTGTGTGTGTGTGTGCGTGTGTGTAACCTGTGTGTGTGTGTGTGTGTGTGTGTAACCTGTGTATGTATGCACCTGTGCTGCAGGTGTGGGCCTGGAAGGAGAACGTGTGGGAGAAGGGTACGCTGCTGGTGTGTGTGTGTGTGTGTGTGTAACCTGTGTGTGTGCGTGTGTAACCTGTGTATGTATGCACCTGTGCTGCAGGTGTGGGCCTGGAAGGAGAACGTGTGGGAGAAGGGTACGCTGCTGGTGTGTGTGTGTGTGTGTGTAACCTGTGTGTGTGTGTGTGTGTGTGTGTGTGTGCGTGTGTGTAACCTGTGTGTGCGTGTGTGTGTGTGTGTGTGCGTGTGTGTAACCTGTGTATGTATGCACCTGTGCTGCAGGTGTGGGCCTGAAAGGAGAACGTGTGGGAGAAGGGTACGCTGCTGGTGTGTGTGTGTGTGTGTGTAACCTGTGTGTGTGTGTGTGTGTGTGTGTAACCTGTGTGTGTATGCACCTGTGCTGCAGGTGTGGGCCTGGAAGGAGAACGTGTGGGAGAAGGAGAAGGGCACGCTGCTGGAGAGGTACACGGTGGAGCAGAGCAAGCCGCACTCGCAGGGCGGAGCCGTGCTCTCCACCCTCACCATCAACAACGTGATGGAGTCCGACTTCCACTCGCCCTACAACTGCACCGCCTGGAACGCCTTCGGGCCCGGAACCATGATCATCACCCTGGAGGAGACCGGTACGCATCCGCCCCTCCCCTACACCCTTACGCCCTATCCCATACCTACACCCCCACACCCCTACACCCCTATCCCGTACCTACACCCCTACATCCCTACACCCCGATCCCGTACCTACACCCCTACACCCCTACACCCCTATCCCGTACCTACACCCCTCCACCCCGATCCCGTACCTACACCCCTACAACCCTATTCCGTACCTACACCCCTCCACCCCTATCCCGTACCTATACCCCTACACCCCTATCCCGTACCTACACCCCTACACCCCTCCACCCCTATCCCGTACCTACACCCCTACACCCCTATCCCGTACCTATACCCCTACACCCCTACAACCCTATCCTGTACCTACACCCCTACACCCCTCACCCCTATCCCGTACCTACACCCCTACACCCCTATCCCGTACCTATACCCCTACACCCCTATCCTGTACCTACACCCCTACACCCCTATCCCGTACCTACACCCCCACACCCCTATCCCGTACCTACACCCCTACACCCCTATCCCGTACCTATACCCCTACAACCCCTATCCTGTACCTACACCCTACACACCCTACACCCCTATCCCGTACCTACACCCCCCACACCCCTATCCCGTACCTACACCCCTACACCCCTACTATCCTGTACCTACACCCCTACACCCCTATCCCGTACCTACACCCCCCACACCCCTATCCCGTACCTACACCCCTACACCCCTATCCCCCCTATCCCTACCCCTACACCCCTACACCCCTATCCTGTACCTACACCCCTACACCCCTCACCCCTATCCTGTACCTACACCCCTACACCCCTATCCCGTACCTACACCCCTATCCTGTACCTACACCCCTCACCCCTATCCTGTACCTACACCCCTACACCCCTATCCCGTACCTACACCCCTATCCCGTACCTACACCCCTATCCTGTACCTACACCCCTCACCCCTATCCCGTACCTACACCCCTACACCCCTATCCCGTACCTATACCCCTAGACCCCTCCAACCCTATTCCGTACCTACACACCTACCCTGTCCAAATTCCCACCCTTACCTACACTCCTACCCTGTCCAAATTCCACCCTTACCCCATACCTACACTCCTACCCTGTCCAAACTCTACACCTGTCCTGTAAATAAAAGCCTACCCTGTCCAAACTCCACCTTTGGCCCATGCCAACCTGTATCTACGCCACCCACATCTCAATCTCTACCACCTTAATCTCAGTCTGCACCACCCGCCCCATAATCTGCCCCACCCAAATCAAAATGTCTATCTACCCCTTCTGCTCTCATCTGTTTTAGAATGTGGGGGTGTCAAGCTTTTTAAGTGCTGTGTTTTAGAGATTGTGTCAGTGGGGATTATGTTGTGTCTGTGCTGCAGAGTTTGTGTCAGTGGGGATTATGTATGTGTCTGTGCTGCGAGATTGTGTCAGTGGGGATTATGTATGTGTCTGTGTTGCAGAGATTGTGCCAGTGGGGATTATGTATGTGTCTGTGTTGCAGAGATTGTGTCGTGGGGATTATGTATGTGTCTGTGCTGCGGAGTTTGTGCCAGTGGGGATTATGTATGTGTCTGTGTTGCAGAGATTGTGCCGGTGGGGATTATCGCGGGCAGCACTGTGGGCTCCTCCATCCTCCTGCTGCTCTGTCTGCTGGCTCTGGCACTCTTCCTGTACCGCCAACGCAAAGGCAGTGAGTGCCTTGCACTATTCACACTATACACACTGTACACTATAATATACAGTACACACTACACTATTCACACTATACACACTGTACACTATAATATACAGTACACAATACACTATTCACACTATACACACTGTACACTATAATATACAGTACACAATACACTATTCACACTATACACACTGTACACTATTATATACAGTACATAATACACTATTCACACTATACACCACATGCACTATACACACTATACAGTACACTGTTCACACCATACACTATACTATACACTGTACACTATTCACACTATATACTACGCGCTATACACTATACGTTATTCACACTATACACTATACACACTGTACACTATAATATACAGTACATAATACACTATTCACACTATACACACTGTACACTATAATATACAGTACACAATACACTATTCACACTATACACTACATGCACTGTACACACTATACGGTACACTGTTTACACTATACACTATACTATACACTGTACACTATTCACACTATATACTACACACTATACACTATACGTGATTCACACTGTACACTATACACACTGTATACTGTACACTGCACTGTGAAAAAATCTTGTCAACAAACATTAGCTAAGTTCAGTAAGGTTAAATAGCTAGAATGGCTCACTGCCAGCTCTTTGACCTGACAGCTAGCTATAGTAGGCCTGCTTTGTACTAGCTAGACCTATAGTGAAGTCCACAAATTGATGGCTAGCTACACATAGATAACACAACAGAGAATTTGATGTTTTAACTACTAGGCCACAAGTACGAAAACATTTAACCTCAGACATGTATATCACGCTTGCATTTGAGTCCAGTAGTCCAACCAGCGTAGTGAGTAATAGATGATTAATAACAGTAACATGTTGCTGGGAAACACCCAGACACAACCTGCCTGCTTTTTGGAGCGATTGAAGGTTTAGGAGAAACATATAGAACAAGACTTGGATTAGTAGTGTGATCGATACTGGGAGGGATACACTGACTGTTAAGAGTGTTGTCTGATGAACTGGACTGTTAAAAGTGTGATCTTATTCTGGGCTGAACTGACTGGAAAGAGTGTGATCGGATACAGGGGTGACCTGACGGTTAAAAGTGTGATTGGGTGACTTCTTGACCTGACTTCTTGAGCAAGCACAATTTCCTGGACTGTCACCGCTGAGCCGAGCTGTGGAAGAACCATGAGTCACCCGTGTGGGAAATTGCACAATCCCCCCAAAAACGGTCATTCCAAAAGAATGAATTGTCCTCACACTGCACGCCACTGTTCCTCATAGAGCAGCGACCGTGACTCTGTTGCTATGCTATGGTGTACATGGTAATATACACTGATATATTAATTGCAATTGTATTGTTAGGTCACCCACAATGCATTGCTTTACTAGGTCTTTATATGGCTTTTCATTCCGGAAATTAAAATTTGATTTGGTACACACACACACATACACACACACACAACAAAACATACAGTAAGCTCCGTAATGTTTGGGACAAAGATTTATAATATTTTTTCTTGATTTGGCTTCGTACTCCAGAATTTCTGAATTTGTAATCAAACTATTTGCATGTGGTTAAAGTGCCCTCCCCATTTCAGGGCACCACAATGTTTTGGTCAAATGGCTTCACAGGTGTTTGTGATTAGTCGTGTGTTCAACTGCTTTCTGAGTGCAGGGATAAGAGAGCTTTCAGTATCGAGTCTTCATTCTGTAAACAAATACCCTTTCATAAAGGCTGAGAATCTGCACTTTAATCACACGTGAAATGCTTGATTGTTAATGTAAAATCGTTGAGCACAGAGCCAAATCAAGAAAAAAAAAAAAAAAGCACACGTCTTTGTCCCAAACATTATGGAGCTTGCGGTACATGGTTCACTGCTACGCACATGCATGCGCTGAACACGTGTGTGTGTTTGTGCGTTTCCAGGTCGACGGGGGGTAACCCTGGGGAAGCCGGACATCAAGGTGGAGACGGTCAACAAGGAGACGCACAACCTGGAGGACGACGCCTCCACCGTCTCCACGGCAACGCGCATGGTCAAGGCCATGTATTCTGTGAGTGTCCATGGCAACAAGGTCTTGATAACTTGAGGCACTTGAGTACCGGCGCTGAAATAACCCGTCTACCCCGTCCCCCGAGCCTAACCGGGAAACCCCTCTGCTAAAATATCCATCCTGTTTCTAACGAGTGCTTTTCTTCTTGCTTAAGCCTGAAAGCTTTTCATTACAATAACTCTTTTCTTGGAGACAGAAATGAAGAGCTGATATCAATTGATTTCTGTCTCTCTTCCTCTCTCTTTCCTTCCTTCCTTCCTTTCTTCCTTCATTCCTTTGCCCCTCCATGTCTCCCCCTCTCCGTGTGTGCGTTTGTGCGTGTGTGTGTGGGTGGGCGCGCGTGAATGTGCTGGTGTGTATGTCTGTGTGTGTGTGTGTGTGTGTATGTCTGTGTGTGTGTTGTTGTCGTTTGATGGTTTAGTTTTTGCCCTCTGTTTCCCTCTCTCCTTCCACTCAGCCCTTCAAGGACGACATGGAGCTCAAGCAGGATCTCCGCAGCGACACACTGGACACGCGCGAGGAGTATGAGCTCAAGGTCAGCTACTCCAGCCTTACTCACGCTTTACACACAGCATGCTCTACTCACACTTTACACACATGAGCCTGCTCTACTCACACTTTACACACACAAGTATGCTCTACTCACACTTTACACACACGAGCATGCTCTACTCACACTTTACACACACAAGAGCATGCTCTGCTCACACTTTACACACACATGAGCATGCTCGACTAACACTTTACATACACGAGCATGCTGTACTCACACTTTACACACACATGAGCATGCCTTACTCACACTTTACACACACATGAGCATGCTCTACTAACACTTTACACACACGAGCATGCTGTACTCACACTTTACACACACATGAGCATGCCTTACTCACACTTTACACACAGAATGAGCAAGCTCTACTCACACTTTACACACTGAATGCGCAAGCTCTACTCACACTACACACAAGCCTGCTCTACTCACACTTTACACACAGCATGCTCTATTCACACTTTACACACAGAATGAGCAGGCTCTACTCACACTTTACACACAGAATGCTCTACTCACACTTTAACACAGCAGGAGCAAGCTCTACTCACACTACACACAAGCCTGCTCTACTCACACTTTACACACAGCATGCTCTACTCACTCTTTACACACAGAATACACGCGCTGTACACTCAGATTCACCTTGCACACAGCCCACGTGCATTTCTTATTTCTACGTGTATAACCGTGACGGTCTGTGATTGGTCTTTGCGCAGGACCCCACTAACGGCTACTACAACGTCCGCGCCACCACCCACGAAGACGCCCGGCCCTCCTCCCGCTCGATGCTTCTACCCGGACTACCGAACGACCAACCCCGCGGGCACCGCGGGCGGGGCAGGGGGCGGGGCCGGGGTGGGAGCGAGCGCGGCGGCCGCCGGGGGCGGAGCCGGAGGCGGGGCGCGGGGGGGCTGCTTCGACCCCCGCCCCCCGTCCCGGCTGTCGCACAGCAGCTACGCCCAGTTCAACACCTTCACGCGGGCGGGGCAGCCCCAGCAGGCCCCGCCCAACCCCGCCGCCCAGACCGCCGAGTTCCCGGGGGACTGCGGCCTGCTGGATTCCTCCGCCCAGCTGGCCTACGACAGCTACGGCCCCACGCACTACCCCTACCGCCTGGGCTTCGCCCCGCCCATGGAGGGCGGGCCGTCCTACGAAATGTACGGGGCCGGGGCGGGGTCAGAGACTGTGCTGGGGAAGTACGGGACCTCCGCCCGTTTCTCCTACACCTCACCGCCCACCGACTACACCCACAGGCACACACAGAGAATGCAGACCCACGTGTGAGAGGCACCTACACACACACGCACACGCACACACACACACACACCACACCCTATACACTATACATTATACACACACATACACACACACACACACACCCACAGGCACACACAGAGAATGCAGACCCACGTGTGAGAGGCACCTACACACACACACACACACGCACACACACACACCACACACCCAATACACTATACATTATACACACACATACACACCCACAGGCACACACAGAGAATGCAGACCCACGTGTGAGAGGCACCTACACACACACACACACACACACACACACACCCTATACACTATACATTATACACACACATATACACCCACAGGCACACACAGAGAATGCAGACCCACGTGTGAGAGGCACCCACACACACACACACACACACACACACACACCCTATACACTATACATTATACACGCACACACACACACACACACACAACCACAGGCACACACAGGGAATGCAGACCCACGTGTGAGAGGCACACACACACACACGCACATACACACACACACACACACACACACACACTCATGCACACACACGCACACACACCCTATACACTGTGCACTATACACACACGTACACTCACTGTACGTTACATATGCTATGCACTACATACACTTAAGAACATGCATACGCATACGCACACATACAAGCATACACACGCTATAGACTACACACACACACCATACACTGTACACACATGTACACACACATGCCACACAAGCACTCGCACACACACACTGCATATCTACACACACACGCTGCATATCTCTACACACACGCACCCACACACTGCATATCTACACACACACACACCCACACACTGCATATCTACACACACACACACACACACCCACACACTGCATATCTACACACACACACGCACTCACACACTGCATATCTACACACACTCGCACACACACGCACCCACACACTGCACACCCTGAAAGCGAAAGTCACAATCAGGAAAGTTTAAAGAAGGACGTCAGTATCAATAACAGAGAGAGAAGACTGAATAAGTTTGGGGGAGAACGCATCCATCTCCTTCACGTTTCCTTTTTAAACTTCTCACCCTCTTTTTCTCTCCCTGACCCTCTTATTCCCTCCCTCCATATCTCTCACTCTTTCTCGCTCTTATTCTTCCCCTCGTTCATCACTCTTTCTCCCTCTATCTACCTCTCTCCCTCTCCTCTGCCCCTCCTCCTCTTTCTCTTGTTCCCTCTCTCCTCTCCCCATCTTCCTTTCCCCCGCTCTCTCCCTTTCTCTTTCTTCTTTCTCTCCTCTTTTACTTCCCTTGTAAATAAACCCAGTAGAGACAAATTTAAAGAGTGAAAATAAATAAATGTTTTTAATTATAATCTTCCCATGTAAAAAGTTATACAGTTGAAAGCACTATAGACACTCCATATCTCAATCCCTGCAACCTGCCACAGTCGAATCTCGCATGGAAACCAAGCCACACCCCCGAGCAACCAAACCACGCCCAGTCCATCCAGAAGAGGCCAGTTGAAAACTCTCGTGTAACAATTGTCCGCCGAAGACAAAAGTGCCAAGAACGAGCCGCCGTTTTTCTTCGTGCTGCATCACACTTGGTGTGCGCGTGTGAGGAGTCGTTTCTACAGGCTACGTGGTACATGGGGTTTGGAAGCCGTGTTCTGTTTTTAACCATAGTCTCTCCGTGGTCTCTCTATGTGAGTTGGGGACTCCAAAATTTGTACAGAAACCTGAATATTAGCGTACTTGTCTCTCTCACTTGCACAGTAGACTAGAAATTAGGTTTTTTCATGTTTATAAGTAAAACGGTTTAAAAAAAAAAATGACATTTAGAGGCATTTTTACAGTATTTTTATAAGGAGTTGTGGACCAAAGGTTCAAAGTTATGTGTGACATTTACTTCAGACTCAAAGAAGGAAGTAGATCTGAATCAGACTGAGGGAGAGAAGTCCCAGGATGCACTTGGGCTGAGGGGCGGGGCTTGAGAGAACGCTCCAGAGGAGGACTTGCTCTTTACTTTTTCAAGCAGAGACCACGCCCCCTTGTCAGTGACTGACAGGTGTTAATGGCCGTGCGCCCTCAGCAGACTCCCTGATGGAAGAAGTGTTCATCGCTTTTCTTTGTTTTTTTTTTTTTTTTTTTTTTTTAACGCTCTGTGCTTGTTTTTTTTTTTTTTTTTAAACCTGAGGTATGAATAATTGGTTTTTTGAAGGCTAAAGGAATGTATGACCAGGCTACTGTATGTTACATACAGCTTTTTGTGAGAAGAGGGGCATAGATGGGAGGGGAGGGGCATGTACCAAAAGGGGAGGGGCTTGTGTTTGAGCTGATCACGTGATCGTGTCAGAGTCAACAGCTGACGGCCATGCCGCTCTCGGTAAAGATGACTGACAGGAGGAAAGACCTCACGAACACAATGCATAACTGTATAAATACTGCGTGTGACCATACGACCCTGTGTGACTGGTTGTCTGTTCTGATTATGTGTGACTACGTGATCATTTCTGACTGTGTGTGGCAGTATGCAACCGTGTCTGGCCATATGACTGTGACCGTGTGACATATGTATGGACGTGAGACCACATACATGACTGTGTGATTGGGTGACCCTATGTTTGACCATATGCGTGACCATGTGGACTGTGTGTGACATATTCCACCACGTGTGACATTTTAAGACCATACGTATGCCTGTACTATGGTATGACAGTATGTGTGATCTTAGGCATCCAGGTACGTGACCATATGTATTACCGTGTGTTTGTCAGTATGACGGTGTGTATGTCAGTATACGGTGTGTTGTGTCATTATGACAGTGCTTGTCAGTGACGGTGTGTATGTCAGTATGACGGTGTGTGACAGTATGACGGTGTGTGTGACAGTATGACGGTGTGTGTGACAGTATGACGGTGTGTATGTCAGTATGACAGTGTGCTTGTCAGTATGACGGTGTGTGACAGTATGACGGTGTGTGTGACAGTATGACGGTGTGTGTGACAGTATGACGGTGTGTGTGATGGTGTGTCTGTCAGTATGACGGTGTGTGTGATGGTGTCTGTCAGTATGACTGTGTGTGTGACAGTATGACAGTGTGTGTGACAGTATGACGGTGTGTGTGATGGTGTCTGTCAGTATGACGGTGTGTATGTCAGTATGACGGTGTGTGTGATGGTGTCTGTCAGTATGACTGTGTGTGTGACAGTATGACGGTGTGTGTGATGGTGTCTGTCAGTATGACGGTGTGTATGTCAGTATGACGGTGTGTTTGTTAGTATGACTGTGTGTTTGTCAGTATGACGGTGTGTGTGATGGTGTCTGTCAGTATGATGGTATGTGTGACAGTATGACGGTGTGTGTGACAGTATGACAGTGTGTGATGGTGTGACAGTATGATGGTGTGTATGTCAGTATAACGGTGTGTTTGTTAGTATGACTGTGTGCTTGACCGTATAGGTTCCTCAGACTGACCATGTAGCATCTTATCTTCTCTGCTTTCACTGCAGTTTTTCAGACAAAACTTGATTTTATCTTCCAGAGCTGACGCTTTTTTTTTTTCCATGTGAACCCATGGATATGAGCTCCTGTAAAAGAGACAGGAATCCAATCTTATTTCTTTTTCTTTTCTTGCCGATTTAAAAATTTCATACATTATTTTTTTATTGTTCATGAATGCCTTCCTATTTTGAATTCAATACTTTTATGTTAGTATTACTCCGATGAGGATTATGACTGTAGTAATGTACACGTGCCATATATATCGTTTTTTTTGTTTGTTTAGGGTTAGGGTTGTTTCTCTGACTCCCTTTCACACTTTTGCTGAAAATCTGCTGCTGTTTCCATAACAACAGAAGGTCCCCGTCTCTGAGGAGAGTGACCAATCAGAGAACGTGCAGGGACGGGGTCTTGCTGCTTTGGAGGGAGATTCAAATGTGTCCTCTGCTGTGATTGGCCAGGACTGTGCCTGCGTTTAAATGCCAAGGGGGAGGGGCTGCAGAGCGGGTTTTTGTTGTGTATTTGCGGCCGGTACGTACTGGGTAGGGGCTCCACTGACACAGTCACGCGGTCCAAGTTGTGTTAGGCTGCCAGTGCGGTCGAGCACATGCAGTCTAGATCTTGTGATCGCATGGCCGCGTGCTGTTTGTAGAAGTGGCATGTGGGAGAAAGTTAAAAGTAAATAAATAAATAAATAAAAACGGGGATGGCTTCACCTGTGTCTGGAGTGCAGAGTGGCGCACCTGTACGAGAACGATGGGTGCGAGACGGCCTGTAGACGGCCTGTCCGCGTGCCATAAGGCATAAGGGGGGCGGGGCCAGAGCCGGCCTGCCCCCGTAGGAGGCAAGGGTCCCGCCCGTTTCTTTTTTGGCACTTTTTACGCACGGCGGAAGCAGCAGGGGGTTTTTTCCGCACAGGTGTGAAAGTCCGGTGGAAAAAAAAAAAAAAAAAAAAAATGCACGGGAAGAAGACGCCGAGGTGTGCGGGTTTCCGCTGGCCGCGGCTGTTCCGGAACTGTCCTGTTCCGGAACACGGCCGGTCGGTTCGGTTCGGTTCGGTTCGGCTCGGCTCGGCTCAGTGTGTGTCCCTGTGTGTTTATTCTGGGTGCCAAATGCCTGAATATTATAACAAGAAGAAGAAAAAAAAAAATACAACAGCCATTTATATGCACTAGTATGTGTTTGTGTATTAGGGAGGGTGTCATGGTTACATGTCGTTGTGTGAGAGCGCGTGTGTGCGTGTGTGTGTGTGTGTGCAGATATATTTTAATGAATGTGTGTAATGAGCGCATATATTTGTGTATATTTCTGGGTGTCTGTGTACGAGAGCGTGCGTTCATGTGGGTGTGTGGGGGGGGGGGGGGTAGAGGTGTAGGAGGGGGTGGCCTTAAAATAGACCTCAGCCTTCACCTCATAGAAAAAAAGGCTCATGTGTGAACAGCAAATGAATATGATTTTAGATTATTTTAAAATCATGATTTTAAAAAATTAGCCAATCGAGTCCTGTGCTGCGCTGACTGAAACAGTCAGGAGTCAGAAAAAAAGAAAAAAAAGCCGGCCATTAAAAGGCTGCAGGTCCGTCTGTTTTTTGCAGAGGTACGTTATTTACGGTATTTACGGTATTTTTTATTTATGTCGGTTTCACCCTTAAGTCTTTTTGCGTGAGTGAAGGTGCGCGTTCCACGGGCTGTACGT
The DNA here is from genome assembly GCA_025169545.1 of Anguilla japonica. NCBI lineage: Eukaryota > Metazoa > Chordata > Actinopteri > Anguilliformes > Anguillidae > Anguilla > Anguilla japonica. The sequence continues at coordinate 6,214,351 of CM045890.1, read as the reverse complement.
GTGCATGCACGAGTGTGTGTGTGTGTGTGTGTGTGTGTGTGTGTGTGTGTCTCTGAATGTTTGCTTCCACTGTATTAGACCCGGTCTGTCTTTACCATCCATTACATTTCTCCTATTCTTTTTTTATATCAGTGATAGAACTGTGCTCTGTATTTAGTGTGTTTATGGGTTTAAACAATATTATTCTTACTGTATACTGTTCTTAAAGAAAAAATGTACAAAAAGGAAAAAGGTTATTCATTTTTCCTTTATTTTATTTTATTTTATTCAGTATTTTTTCAAATTGTATGTAATTATTTTTTCACGTTATTACCGAAATAAACACTGCTTTCATAACAAGAAAGGTGTGCTGATATGCTCGACGTCCTGACCGAGATGTCATACGTTTGCCCATGATATTCATATTTGCTCACATTTTCAAATATTTATTTAAAGGTAATTGTTTAGGCTTACACATTTACTCTGATCTGTACACATTTATTCAGCAGAATTTGAAGAAGACTGAAACGTACACTTGTATTTGTATTCACACAGATAGGGCCTATTTATCAGTTCAGGGGGCTACACATTGGGGTGGGCAATATGACTATTTCATATCAACTGTTGTATGAACTGCGTTAAAGCCTGAGTGTGTTTAGTAGACTAGATGTGGGCATTGTGCCCTGGGTTAAAGCCTATGTTTGGGGCTCACAAGTAGATGTGAGCCCTGAGAAAGACGATTCAGAATCCCAATACTTTTAAAATGGCGTAACCAATTAGCAACTACTGTTTCTATCGAATGATGTTACGTCATCAAACATTCCAGTAAGAGCAAGATTGGTTAACATCTCTCTCCTGCTAAGGAACTACGGATGAAAATTATCTCTTGAGCTGACTCTGGCACTGTACCATTTGACGCAATTGCGGAAATGTTGATTGCTGTGTGTTGTCCCTTTTAAATAAATAAATAAATAAGTTAAATCAGAATAAATTAAATTCTGTTTAATAGAATATCAGTCTTCCCTACCTCTTCTACACAGCATTATAATTACCAATCACCAGTAGTATTAATATTGTCTATAAAGTACTGAAACAAACTTGAATATACATATACTATGTAGTGAATATGCACTGAAACATTTATTATAAATTAAGGGCTTTGTTGTACTTAAAGTTAAGAACAGACATAAACTGTGAGGTTTGTCTGTTCTTCCACTCTTCCATCAACTGATCTTAGGTGTCCATGGACACATGAAAGCCTATACAAAAGAAACCTCAACTAATCAATCAGTCATCATTCAGATCAGTGAAATAACAAAGTAAAGAAAATAGAAAGGGTGGTACCTCAGAGTACCTGGACAGGGACAAGTTTTATTAAACCAGGAGTGTTCATATTTGTTGTTAACAAAGTAACTTGTAAGACTTTCTCATCATAATTTAATTCATTTAAAACAAATACATTGAAAAATAGAAATTGTGAAATGTCATGTTGATTTTAATGATTAGCTTCTATGAAGATGGGGTTTGTAGTTCTTGCATTTGACAATCCTAAACCTGCTGGAAATGTTTACAGCCTTTAATTACTTAAGAAAGACCATTTGTAGGTCAGCTCAGGGGCTTTCCGACGACGCCGAATGCCTTCGCGATCAGCTCTGATTGATGACACGGAATATATTGCCCTCTAGTGGTAAATTTCTGTGTTACAACTAACGATGCACTGTGAAACCACAGCGTGTAACACTGTGAAAACAGAAGTAGGCTACAGGGTAAAACCAGAGGGTAAAACAAAGCCTACTCAAATGCAGGGTTGTCAACTTGACACGCTTCCTGGCTCCGTGTCATGCTCTAACGCAACCCAAACACATCTCGTGCCAAATAAAAAACCGCAGCCACTGCATGATTAAAATCATGCATCAGCTCGAAGGACAAAGTGACATCGCAGAGAGACCATCGATTTGCCAGTTATCTTTTGACAGTGAAACCGAATCTGTTCATATTCACTGGTCTTCAACAATCAACTGAAACTCTTTTTTTTAAAACTATTTTAAATTGAGTATTCCAGGATTCCAGTCAACTATGAACTGTTGGCCAGATATAGTAAGGCTATAAATGCGTAAAAATTTACATTTAACATAGTCTAACGTTTTTTGTATGATTTAATTAGGTGTGACAAATTGTAGGAATCTATTCTTCAACCGAGATCTATAAAACATTACCATTAAGGACGGTTACGGGAAAACATTTTTATAGCTATCTGAGGTAACTGGGAATTATATGACTGCAATATAACCGCAATTGTTTGCTTTACTACATGTGTTCAGAGACAATTTAAACATTTTTATCATGTCACACCGTGAAACTAGAGCAAGTGTTAAACTCTATGGTCAAAACAAGGGTTTGCGCGTGTGTTTCCTGTTTCAACAGGACCCGGATGGTATTTACGTCAGGCAAGATGGCGGCGACGGTGCTGAGGTCGCTTACCAAACTGAGACGTCCTTCAGCTCTTATTTTTCACAATAATTTAATAACCCCTGGTTGTACTGTTCTGCAAAATAGGTAAGCGACTTGCATGGTGTCCCTGAAGCGATGAGACTTGCAAATATGTGAAAGAAAGAGCTGTTCACTTATATTCTTTTTATGAGCGCTAACCTAAGTATCGCAAAGAGCTAGCTAGATTACCATGGCAAGCAAAGAAATCAACATTGTTTTGAAGAGTTTGATACACAATGTCATACCTTTTAGCTAACTTATCAATGCCTTTGTTAGTAAGCTGTCGTACTTAGTTGCTATTTAAATAAGACGTTAGCTAGAAGGTTTGTAAACCCCACTCCAAGGAGAGTTGTTCTCCGTGTAGCCAACGTCGATGCGGAGATAGCGTATTCATGGCATTTTGCGGTCGTAATCTGAGGTCCAGAATTGTTATCACAGTCGAATCTGTATGTCGCCAGGTGTGAAAACTTGGGTCTCGTATGTAAGCAGGTTGCGGCGTGCTCTCTTTCAGACAGAAGCAGTGGCAGCCAGATGTTGAGTGGACGGAGCAGTACGCGGGAGCGGTCATGGTCCCCAGCGCGATCACAGAGAAATGGGTCCCCCCACCATGGAACGGTAGTCTGCATGTCCCCTTCCTTCAAGTTAATTCTACAGGAGTGTGTTTATGTATTACTTTTTGATACAGAGTATCGCATGATTTGTAGAAATGTGTGGGCACCACTCGGTGATACTGCCAAGTGCTTGTTTTGCAAGTCTGTTACTGCTGAACCCTACTTCTGCTGGAGTGTGTATGTGTGTATGGCTGTGACACTGCTAAACGCTATATCTGTATGAGTGTGCAAGTATGTTCGTGAACGCTACCGCTAAGCGCTTGTTCTGTAAGCGGGTGTATTTGCATTATTATGTGATACCGCTAAACGCTAGCTCTGCGGCAGTGTGAAAACTCATCACTCTACAATGCCACTCGCTACAGATAAGGACCCGCCGATGGAGAAGGCGGTGTCCAATCTGACCATAAACTTCGGGCCGCAGCACCCCGCGGCGCACGGCGTCCTGCGGCTGGTCATGGAGCTCAGCGGCGAGTCGGTGAAGAAGTGTGATCCGCACGTCGGCCTCCTGCACCGCGGCACGGAGAAACTCATCGAGTACAAGACCTACCTGCAGGTACGCCGTCACGGCCTCGCACCTGCCGCCGCTGTACTACTGTTCTGCATCTACTCTGCCATGGTAACGAATTTAGAGTGTTTGTCTTTGTGCGTGCGTCTGCGTGCTTGCGTAGGCGCTGCCTTATTTCGATAGGCTGGATTACGTGTCGATGATGTGCAACGAGCAAGCCTACTCCCTGGCCGTGGAGAAGCTTCTGAACATCCAGGCCCCGCCCCGTGCCCAGTGGATTAGAGGTGAGGCTGTCGTTCCGGATACTAACCTGACGCCTGTCTGAAAAACACGTACGAGAAAACGGGTCAGAGCTTTGGGGCGCGTGCGGATTTCTGTTGCGGCTTGCGCTTGTAACAGGCTAATGCTTAATGGATCTGTTTTCTGAATTTCCTATGTGAAGAACATTGAAAGAACTTGAGGTCTCTTTCTTTCATCAGTTTGGCCCCATCATGTAACTAAAATTATCTCAATGAATAAAATGGCTGCCCAAAATTGTTTTTTCACCCTGGAAAAAAGGGCAAGTAAAAGACTTTCTGCACCAAAAAGACTCTGTAGAATGTGTCATCATCAAGCTAGCTTTCAAGCAGTCTTGTTTTTTTGTAGCCACATATAAGCACTTCTGTTGTTGGTACAAAGTGAAACATTTTTTCTCCATTTAGCAGATGCTC
>CM045890.1:6180056-6205056 GCA_025169545.1 Anguilla japonica | reverse complement strand
GTTTTATCCACCATTTAATCCCTTGTTTTTAAGTAAACTGGTACCAGACTTGTTGCCCCTCTCTGTATTTTTCTTATAGTGCTTCTCCGACCCATATTTCATGTGTGATCTGTGGTGTGTAATTTTATTACAAACGACTGTTCGCAGTTTCTACAGTGGATTCAGCTCGTTTTCACGGTTCCGCATTTCAATGTTTAAAGCTCAACAAGACTTGGTGAACTGAGGTGTTCCAATTTGTAACATTTAGTGTGAAAAGAAGCGGGATCTGGCTGAAGGTGCTTTTGGGTAATTTACCTGTGCTCCTGGGTCAGTGGAGACTCTTCCAAATTCAGAAGGAAAAAGTCAAATCTGGGATAAAATTTGGAGACAGTTTGGTCATATCTGTATAACCCCTAGATTCAAATGGGCTGGTTTGGACATTCCGAAATGTGTCATGTGATTCCGCTTTGCTCTGCAGTGTAGCTGAGCCGCAAAATAAATTTAGGTACTTCCTCTTTGGGGGGGGGGGAGGTGGCCAGAGCCGCCTGAAAATCACCCGTAGTACTGCACTGCTCTGGCCTCTTACTCACTGTCCCCTTCCAAGAAAGTTAAATTCTCTCCTGTGCAAGATTTGGTGGTTTCAGAGATAATCATTGCTGTTCCTTTTTGTCCCTTGGTCTTAGAAACCGGCATTACTGTTCCTTTCTCTTCACACTGGTCATGGTGACCAGTTTTACTGTTCCTTTCTGTTCACAGTGGTCATGGTGACCAGCTTTACTGTGTCCTTTCTGTTCATAGTGGTCATGGTGACCAGCATTACTGTTCCTTTCTGTTCACAGTGGCCATGGTGACCAGCATTACTGTTCCTTTCTGTTCACAGTGGCCATGGTGACCAGCATTACTGTTCCTTTCTGTTCACAGTGGCCATGGTGACCAGCATTACTGTTCCTTTCTGTTCACAGTGGCCTTGGTGACCAGCTTTACTGTGTCTTTCTGTTCACAGTGGCCATGGTGACCACTCTCTTCCTCTTTCTGATGTAAATGTCCTCAGTCGTCATCAGCGGATTATTCATGCTCCGGCCAAGAACAACACATTTTGGTCAACAGTATGAATTATTCCCATCTTACTCTACCCATTATACACTGTGAATAAACAGTGTCGCCATAGACCGTGTGAGGAAACGGTGGTGCCACAGTGTGCTGGTGCATGTGAGTAAAGCACAATCACAGGATCAGTTGCTTTAACAGTAAAACTGGCTCTGCAGTGGCAGCGCTGCCTGCAGGAAGTGGTTCACGTCAGGCCTTGGCCTGCTACCTCCTTCTGCTCAGCTGTGTGTGTGTGTAAGAGAGTGAGTGTGTGTGTGAGAGAGTGTTAGTGTGCGTGTGTGAGAGAGTGTGTTTGTGTGTGTGTGTGTGTGCATATGTGTGAGAGCGTGAGAGAGGAGAGGGTGTGTGTGAGGGTGTGTGTGTAAAAATGATATATTGCGCATTTTAAATGTACAGTTTGTAGCTCTTCTTTTCATACCACATTTGTGGATCTTGAAAGTAAAAAACTGAAGCAAACGGAATGCCCTTTCTTCCCCTTTGGCCATCGCTTTTTTTAAAGACGGAGGCGGCATTTTGAAGGGGGTGGTCCAAATGGCAACTCAGATTGGACAGCGCTTGGCCACTTCCTTCCCCTGTCGCGAGCTACCAGCGCGTGCGACGGCAACGCCTCGACAGAGACCACTCCGCCGGATTCAGCGACAGAAGTCATCTCCGAGTCGAACTCTGGTCACACTTCATACTTCGTGTCTAGAAAGATGAAGTTTAACCCCTTGTTTTTGATCGCTTCACTGCTGAATTTTGGAAGCGCCGGTGAGTGTGAAATGTTTGCATTTTCTTTTTCCTAAATGCACCCACCCACCCACCCCCTGCGACATCAGCACCCTAGAAACTGAAAGAAATGCCTGTGTAGTGTATCCCATCTACCTTGCGTGTAATATGTAATGCGTAGCATGTAGCGTGATTGAGGAGTTCTGCACATTCAAATAGTTCATTATTCACTCGGTCTGTGTGCAAGTCTGCACTAATAATAATAAGGATCGTCCTGAACAATCTATTTCAAATACATTTCCATAAAATAAAAATAAAAATCAATTCGAGTTACAAAGTAAATGTGTTTTATAAAATTGGTTACTAAAAATGCAATTTTGTTTTTAGGAAATAGGAGTAAACTACATACATTAAACATGGGGGCAGTGTTTTATAAAATAAATTGCTATTAATAATTATTAATAATAATCTTCATGTCATGCTAAAATAAGTAGCCTATTATTTTGTCTACGGTGAAAACATAAAGGGAACAAAGGTTTTATTGTCTGAGTCTGAATGTTTAAATGATTATTGTGTTACAGTAGTATTGCCTGTCTGTTGTATTGTTACTGCATAAGAATTATTTCATTCGTTCATGTGTTGCTACTAATTGGACTCGTTTGTATTCTTGTCAGAGTTGAATTAACGCTGAACTTTTTTTTACTGTGTGTGCTTGCACGAGACCGTACGGTATGCTAATGGTGAATTTCCAGAGTCTGGTGTACATTTACTGAGTACATGTACTCTGTTTCTCCCATAAGTACCAGTAGTGTGGAAACCAAACGCAAACGAAAAGTTGACCGTTTTAAATAATTTGGACTGTTCATGAGCTGCACTCAATTCAACACGACATTCACTCAACAAAAAAATACGTGGCAAAAGAATGAAACATTGTGAAACAACTCTTGCTAATAATTTTTAATAAATCAAACATTTGTCTTTTTAACCCTTTATTTAAAATAAGAAATGCTGACCCCGCTTTATATGAATTTCAATAATTATTTCAGATGTGCTGTTAATATCTCAAAGGGAATTAACTATTAATCATTAAAAAAAGTAAAATTCAAGTCTTAGTTATGTTATTCCCTCACTTGCGACGTTCATCCATAATTGAAATGAATTCATTATTTGCCAAGTGAAAGCTGGATACTGACGTCTTGTTGATCTAAAACAAAATGTTTTGACCATACAATCAATCATAAGTATGCATTTGCCTAAAAAATATAAACAACAAGGATATAATATAACCAAGTTACATATTTTTAATAATGGTGGGTTACTCCAAACGGCTTGATTTTAACCAGAACGCGATAGTCGCCAGTGTCATTTTTGTGTTCATCACTTGAATAATGTAGCCTATTTATAAAGTTATGTAAAATCATCATTTGTTCTAACCCGCATGAATGAACCATACTTCTCATGGAGTAAGTATTCCCAAAAGGCACCACTAATAGTGCATCCGTCCTACTTATTCTTATTCTGAAGCTGCAATAGGTACACCTATGCGTTTTTGTGATTCGAAGGCAATTTCTGACTGGAAGATTTTCCCTGAAATATTGTTTTTCATTTTATGGACAAAAAATAGCAATCGTTTCAGTATAAATAAGTAGTCATGTGAGAGTAAATTAATTGGTGGTGATGGTCTTCCGTAAGCAAAACAAAAAAGTATTCCCTCAGATAGAAAATATGGCATTTTGGAAAAAAAACAACGGTCATCACGGTCCCTGAGAAAGAGGAACTTCTGCGTGAGTCAAGTGCTTATGAGTTTTAATAAACAAATTTCGCCGAAGAGGAAATGGTAGGAATTAGGCGGAATATGTCTTTGGCAACAGGAAATACTGCTAAATATTTAAACAGTAATGAGAGTAACTAGATTATTATTTTTGCTGTTGCGTTTCAGTCTCTTGTTAATGGAGATGCTTTCCAAAGGCATAAAATAAAACCTTCCCTTTTGAGAATTGCTTCAAATAACTGAATCAGTACTCTAACTTTAAACACACCGAGGCCTGTACTGCTGTGCCACATTTAGCCGTGTTTGTGCACGTGCACGTGCACCTCGCTTTGGTTTTATGCAGAGACCTGCGCAGCACTTTTCTGTCTCGCTTATTAATTTTATAGGACACTAATGTGCTGTCAGCTGGATTTCCAGACTTCACTGACGCGCTCTTTTCTGTCATGGTACAAATTGCACCTTTTCATTTCCTGTGACAAATCCAGAAATATACATTCGTGGGGCGACATAGCTCAGGAGGTAAGAGTGGTTGTCTGGCAGTTAGAGGGTTGCCGGTTCGATCCCCCAACCTGGGCATGTCGAAGTGTCCCTGAGCAAGACACCTAACCCCTAATTGCTCTGGTGAATGCGAGGCATCAATTGTAAAGCGCTTTGGATAAATGCACTATATAAATGCAGTCCATTTACATTGAAATCCAGATTACCCGATCTTAACTTCTCCGGTTTGATCGCAGTTCTGTTTGTTGTTGTCATTGTGGCTGTTGTTAAAAAATTTTTTTTTCAGAATTACTGACCCATAGATGTAGGATCTAGAGTTCCTGCTGGTGTGGCAGTACCCCTGTCTGGACAAGGGACCTGTGCATGGGGGTGCAGGAGAACAGTGAAAGTAATGGCCTTCCCCAAATCTAAAATATTGAAATATCATTTTGTAAATGCTGCTTTACATGGCTATACCTATAACATTACACAAAAAGAAAATCCAAAGGAAGAAACAATATTTAAATCGGGTGAGGGAAGCTACGGTGCAGTCGGACGATGTGAGTCTTCAAGTCTGTGCCGGACGATGGGCAGGGTTTCTGCTGCTCTTGACCGCAGTGGGACGCTCATTCCACCACCGTGGCTGCCGGAACAGACAGGAGACGTGGCCTTGAAGTGCAGGCCAATGGCGGGGGGCTGGGGCAGATGGGCCTGAGGTGGCACAGCAGAGAGGTCTGGTGGGTGTGCCGGGTCTTCTGAAGATGCAACGGAAGCTGCCCCTTTAACTGCTTGACGGGCGGGCGCCATTTTGAATTTGATGTGGCGCTGATATAGAGAGCCAGTGGAGGGAGATAAGAGGGGTGTGATGTGGCTGACCCTGGGGAGGCCGTAGATCTGATAAGCGGCAGCTCGTTTGTGAATGAGTTACAGAGGCACGATGACGGCGGAGGCCAGACAACGAGACGCTAAAAAAATAAATTAAATTTCAGCCGCTCTTGTTCTGACACAACTCCTTTGCAACTCAACCAACATCCATGAAAAAGAAAAAGGACAAAAACTAAATGCAAACATTTCAGCTGCTCTTGGGGGAGCAATGAAGTTTTAAAAAAAAGTATTTGTTGTAAAACACTTTAAAATGCCAACGCCTTTCGGCTGAGAGCTTTGTGAGGACAATCTTGCAGTATCACCCTGACGAAGGCTCACAACCGAAACTTGTTGGCCTTTTAAAAAAATGTTTTACAATAAACACATTTTTTACTTCCATCGCTCACCCAAGAGTGGCTGACATTTTTTGCATTTAGTTTTTGTCCTTCTTCTTTTTCACGCACGTTGGTTGAGTCGCGAGGAGTTGTGCCAGAACATTGTTCAATCCAGAGGCAAGGAGGGCGTTGTATAAGTCCGGACGGGAGATGATCATCACCAGGACTAAGAGTTGGGTTGTGTGGGTGGTGAAGAAGGGATCGATTCTCCAGACGTTGTGCAAGAAGAGCTAATGCTGATTATTTTATCATAACCCCGTTTCACATCACCGCCCCGATGTGTAAAACTCAACACGACAAGATAATTTCAGCAAGCTAGCATGCAACATACAAAACTCACGATCAGATCCTCACTGGTCTGTGCTGTTTTCAAATGCTAGAGCCAGCCAGGCAGAGAGCATTTCATCGGTATTCTCTTGTAACAGTCAGTTTTTGGTGTTAAATTGTTTGATTCTCTATTAATAGTCAGGGTTCTATGTTGCGTTATTTGAATCTCTGGTAACAGTCAATGCTCTTTGTTACATTAGGAGTCCCTGGCAACAGTGAATGTTATATGTTACATTATTTTGATTCTGGAGTAACAGTCAGTGTTTTATGTTACATTATTTGATTCCCTGGTAACAGTAAAGTTGTAAGAACTCAGAACATTAGAACATTAAAAAAATGTAAGAAAAGTTATGACGAGAATAGGCCATTCAGCCAAACTTGGCTCATCATTCCTTTTTTAAATAAAAAAAAATAGGTACACACTATACATAATAAATAATCAACATAAAAACCAACAAAACCAACAAAAACAAGCGAGCAGTGAATCGAACAATCAGTAAAAATAATCAAACTCTCAAAAACAATAAAACCCAATATAAAACAATAAAATCAGAACAGTGTAAATCAGCAAAGCCAATAAAAAGCAAATAAAACAAAAACAAGGTAAATAAGTAAATAAATATATATAAATAAATAAGCAAATAAATAGCCAAATAAAAAACTTAAAACTACAGTGTATCCAGTACTGTATCAAGCCTGGCTGTGAATTCTTTGCTTCAACCAGCATTAATAACTCTTTGAGAAGAGGAAACTCTCCATATGACTGTTCTGAATTTTCCATTTGGATGGCTTTAGCCTGTGGCCCCATGTTCTGCTAACAGAGTTCAGCCTAAAGAATCTTTTGTGGCTCAACTTACTGATCCCTTTAAGTAGTAAGAAAACCTCTGTAAAACCCCCACAAAGTCATCTCTTTAAGGCTGAATAAATTAAATTCCCCAAGTCTATCCTCATGAGCTATTAAATTTCATGCCGGTAGCCAGTTTAGTTGCCCTTCTTTGTACTTTATCCAGAGCCTCTATATCTTTATTGTAACACTGTGCCCAAGTTACTCCAAGCGACGTCGGTCTGAGCAACGCATTATATAATGATTATATAATGTCAAGATAACATAAAACATATATAAAACCATAGAGTAACGGGGTTCGAACGGAAGACATTTCTGTTTGGGACCAAGTCTGAAGACAAGGATGCTGACAACGTGTCAACTGTGTATGCCAGAACCAAATATGTGATATCAATATGGGGGACAGGTTATAGGCTGGGGCGATGGTGGGAGAGAGGACATGCCCTCCCCCCCTCCTCACATCCCCTTTCAGAGGCCTGTAGAGTGCTAATTTTGGGTGAGGCATGCAATGTTTAACTTTATCTGCGGTGTGATTGGGTGATGTATGTGCGACAGTGCTGGAGAAGGGCCTGGTGTCTGTTAAAACAGTGCAGAACACAAAAATGCATATGATACCTTATTTTAAATATTAACTAATATTTTAATAATATTTAATTAAATAATAAAGTTGCTGGGTTTTTTTTTTGAGGAAAAAAGGTCTGTGTACTAATATTTAGATTTATGTCATTTTGTCTTGAAATATATTATTTGTTAAAGAATAATTAGTTATGTTCCAAAAAATATTTCAGATTACTGTACAATTTCAGGTTATGTTTTGGTTTTAATTGTTTTGATACAGTACAGAAAGGCTAGTGGTTTGCTATTTCTGATACATTTTATACACTAAAATCAATGAAAGAGATGATGATGATGATGATGATGATCAGTGTAGTGAAGATAGTGTTGATGATGATGATGATGCGTTTTTGCTCATGGTGTGTAGCGGCAACAGATGGTGGAACGTATGTCTGCTACATTTTGGATGGAATCCTATTTGTGTACGGCATCGTCTTGACTGTGCTGTACTGCAGACTGAAGGTAAAGACCCAAATGCTACTGCTAAACCCAACTACTGCTGCTGTACTCAACTGCTACTGCTACACCCAACTACTGCTTCTACACCCAAATAATGCTGCTGTACCCAGCTGCTACTGCTACACCCAACTACTGCTTCGACACCCAACTAATGCTGCTACACCCAAACACTTCTGCTACTCCCAACTACTACTTCTACACCCAACTAATGCTGCTGCACCCAAATACTGCTGCTACACTCCACTACTGCTGCTGTACCCTACTACTACACCCCACTACTGCTGCTACACCCAACTACTTCTGCTACTCCCAACTACTGCTTCTACACCCAACTACTACTGCTACACCCAACTACTGCTTCTATACCCAACTACTGCTGCTACACCCAACTACTACTGCTACACTCAACTACTGCTGCTACACTCCACTACTGCTGCTACACCCAACTACTGCTTCTACACCCAACTACTTCTGCTAAACCCAACTATTGCTGTTACACCCAACTACTGTTGCTAAACCCAGATGCTACTACTGTTACTCTCAAATACACCTGTGCCTTTTGTGTTTTTCCTGCAGATGGGGTCAGGAAGCAATATAAGTCATGCTCAGGTGAGTGTGCGAGTGTGAGTGTGTGTGAGAGTGTGTGTGTGTGTGTGTGTGTTATATTGATGTTACAGCGATATATTTGGGGAGGTCAGATCACAGAAGCGGTTGCCTGTGAGAACAGGAGGCTGCCGCTGTATTTGCAGTTCCTTCTTCTTCCTCCCGTCACTTCTGTTTTTCTCTCGGACCGTGGTTTCTTTTTCTCCGTCTCCAGTCTGCTGTGTGCGCGCGTCAGCTTCCTGTTTCAGAGAAGTGACCACCGTGTCTGTATTTATAAACACACAGTCACAGTTTCCACTCAGCGTACACTCACGTAAAAAAGACACACACACACACATACACACACATGCTCGAATATAACAAAACCGCATATGGTATGGTTCATATGTGGTGTAACTTTGTATGTGGTGACAAATTAATATTTTTATTATATGACAGGAAATTCTCTCTGAGAGAGAGAGGGGGAGAGAGAGTGACGGAGAGAGAGAGCGAGAGGGAGAGAGAGATAGAGAGAGAGACGGAGAGAGCGAGATGGAGAGAGACTGAGCGAGTGAGAGGGAGAGAGAGAGAGTGTTGAGAGAGAGGGCGAGAAATAGAGAGAGAGACGGAGAGAGCGAGAGGGAGAGAGACGGAGCAAGCGAGAAGGAGAGAGAGAGACAGAGAGAGAGAGCAAGAGGGAGAGAGATAGAGAGAGAGACGGAGAGAGCGAGAGGGAGAGAGACGGAGCGAGCGAGAGGGAGAGAGAGAGAGGATCACTTTTCTCTCCTCTTCCTCTCCTTGTTCTTCCGCTTTTAGCCCCAGGAGGGACTTTCACAATTGGGGGGTGGGGCGGGGGCTGTGAGTGTGTAAGTGTGTAAGTGTGAGTGTGTGTGTGTGTGTGTGTGTGTGTGTGTGGTGTGTGTGTGTGAATATGAGTGTGTGTGCGTGTGTGCATGTATGTGGACGTGTGTGTGTGAATGTGAGTGTGTGAGCATGTGTGAGTGTGTGTGTGTGCATGCGTGTGTGTGTGAATATGAGTGTGTGTGCGTGTGTGCATGTATGTGTGTGTGAGTGTGTGAGCGTGTGTGAGTGTGTGTGTGTGTGTGTATGTATTACTGCTGTTGATGTAGTAAACATTATTGTTTTTTTTATTATTTTATAGAAAAAACCTGAAGAAGGCATCTACACTGTAAGATGATTTTAATTATTTAATAACCACATTGAACAATATTAGGGTTTTTTTAAAATAATTTTTATGTTATTTGTAGTATATCTTTCACATTTCATTATTAGGGAATATTATGTATTTGGACTAGGGTCTCAGTTCATCATGAATTGCAATTTATTAAAAGCATCTGTCAACATCTTGAGAAACGTATTAGAACAAGTGTTTTGGTCTCTGCAACAAAATACAGTTTTGTTTCATTTCCCGTTTATCGCTCACTGTGCTAGGATTTATTATATTACATATTTGACTGTTAATTTCCCTATTACTGTCCCTTGTGCTGTTTGCTTAAATGCCCTTTTTGAAGTCCCTTTGGATAAAAGTGTCCGCCAAGTGACTACATTTGCAAGTCATTGTAAATTGATGTTGATTACTGATCATTGATTATGTTCCCGAATATTCCACTTTCATTTTTCCCTTTTTGTCTATGCTTCCCAGGGATTGACCCCTCACGCCCAGGACACCATATGAGACCATCGGGGGTCAGAAGAAAGGAATGCCGTGAAAGAGCGCCTGGAAGAAAGGGGGCGGGGTTTTAGCAAAGCCCCGCCCATTTCTATTATGTCACACCCATTTCCACGTCTGGTTCTCTCAGGGCATCAACCATCAGCTTCTGGACCATCGGCCAAGCTTCTTATTTTTAATCTGTTCGCTTATGACGATGTTATATCCGCATATGTGTGTGAGTGTGTGTGTGTGTAAGATGTGTATGCGAGAGAGGGAGAACTGTGTATGTGTATGTGTGTGTGTGTGTGTGTGTGTGTGTAAGATGTGCATGCGAGAAAGGGAGAACTGTGTATGTGTATGTGTGTGTGTGTGTGTGTGTGTATGTGTAAGATGTGTATGTGAGAGAGGGAGAAATGTGTATTTGTACGTGTGTGCGTGAGAGAGAGAAATGAACAGTTGTTCATGTGTTTATTTTATTCTTATTCTGTGTTTTATTATGTATCTATGTGAAGCACTTTGAATGTGCTTTTGTGTATGAAAGATGCTATATAAATAAACTTGCCTTGCCTTATGAGAGAGAGAGAGAGAGAGAGAGAGAGAGAGAGAGAAAAGAGGTGTGCTTTTGTGGGGCACTAAGGAAGAAAGTGTGAAATGTACTCTCGGTTTTTCAAATAGCCTTTTTTTTAAAAAGTGAAATGTTCTTTTACAAAGTCATCATGCTAATTTTGCTCTGTGTTTTAAAACAAAAATGTAATTGATGATACGTATGTGTTTTTGTATACAAATATAAATGAAAATAAAATTAATGCCAGAAGAAACTAATTGAAAATATTAAAAGGTATTTCTGTGTTTGTTACTGAAAGTGTGTGCATGTGATGAGGGTGGGCATGTATGTTTATAAGCTATATTGTGAATATCTGTGTGTGTGTGTGTGTGTGTGTGTGTGTGTTTATACACGCATGTGAGTGTGTATATGTATGTTTGTATGCATACATGTGTGTGTGTTTATACATGCATGTGAGTGTGTATATGTATGTTTGTATGCATACATGTGTGTGTGTGTGTGCATGTGTGTTCCTGGAGGTGGTAATTACTGGCTGGTTATTTCTGTGGTCCAGCTTCCGTTTCCATCACCATGGTAACATCAGCAGTCTTAAACCACACAGTGTCCAATCACATCCTGTTCTAAGAGGTACTGCGTGTGAATGTATGACGTGTGACACAATGTGTGTGTGTGTGTGTGTGTGTGTGTGTGTGTGTGTGTGTGTGTGTAAGGAGAGAGAGAGAGAGAGAGAGAGAGAGTGAGTGCAGCCACATGTGTAAGAGTGTGTGTTTAATGCTGGTGAATGTTTGAAAGAGAGTGAGCCAGTGGAAGACAACAGAAAAAACCTACCTACATCAACAACAACAACAACAAAAAAGCGCGAAATTAACTTGAAGACTACCCGGCCCTAAAAAGTCACCGCACTGTGGCAGAGTTACTGAAAGGTATTAAAGAAACGTACGGGTTTTTTTAAAAAAAAAATGCTCTAGCGTCAGTTAGCGCATGCAAGCTAGCTAAAACAGGAAAAGATGTCTGTCCTGTGAGGCTGGACTGTGAGAGAGGCCTCATTCTGCCCTCTACTGGAGGCTTGGGGTACAGCTGCTCTTCAGCACGACGAGGGGTTGGCACCGGAGGTGCCAATTACCGACTTAAATGAGCTTTCTAATACTATAAAGTTTTCTGCCATTAGATGGCAGGTTAGCTGTAGTTTGAAGTTGAAGTATATGTGTATAACGGTGGGTCAGAACAGTAAGTTAAAGTAGGTTTCTTCTGGTGTATTGAAAGTAGGAGTCTGAAGCAGATCTTTCTGAGTGGTTTCAGTTCGTAAGCATGTTGTTAGCACATTTCTGTGTAAGTCGGCCTATTCACACTGACTCAGAGGGGAGTTATGAGAACTGTCTGTGTCATTCTCAGACTGGATTGGAATCTATCCAAGATGCCCAAAGACGTGTTTTTCTTCCTAAAGTTTAACAATGCAATCAGTGTAATGAACAACGTTAAAGTAGACAATTGTTTCTAAATTCATGATGCGAACTGAAAACAAACTGACCGCAAAGCCTACAGTGCTGTGATGAAGTATGTGCCCCCTTCCTGATTTCCTCTATTGTTGCATATTTGTCACATTGAATGCTTTCAGATCTTTAGACAAAATGTAGTATTAGACAAAGGGAATCTGAATAAACACAACACAATTAAAAACGTTTTTTTTTTAAAACTTTTCTGTTTTTGGTCATTGTCTTGCTGCATAGCTCAATTATGCTTCAGTTTCAGCTCAGCTCACAGATGACCAGACATTCTCCTTAAGAATTTTGTGTTACGGAGCATAATTCATGATTCCTTCAATAATGGCAAGTCGTGCAGGTCCCAAGGCAGCAAAGCATACCCACACCATCACACTATCACCACCATGTCTGA
Source organism: Anguilla japonica (assembly GCA_025169545.1). Classification (NCBI taxonomy): domain Eukaryota; kingdom Metazoa; phylum Chordata; class Actinopteri; order Anguilliformes; family Anguillidae; genus Anguilla; species Anguilla japonica. The sequence goes on along the minus strand of CM045890.1, from coordinate 6,192,798 downwards.
CTGCTGGTATAATATTCTTGCTGTGAAATGCTGCATTTGCTTTACACTAGACATAGTGGGACCCATGTCATCCAAAAACTTCCACTTTTGTGTCATCTGTCCATAGAACATAATCCCAAAACGCTTGGGGATTATCCAGGTGCTTTTTTTGGCAATGTGAGATGAGCATTGGTGTTCCTCTTGGTTAGCAGTGGTTTCTGCCATCATGTTTCCCATGAATCTCATTTTTGCCCAGTTTATTTTTTGGAGTAGGTTTGCTACACTCGATACTCACGTGTCGACACGGTGTCGAGTTTTCGAATCGCTGTTGTTTCGAAATACTGCTCCGACCGAGGCTTGCTTGAAATCACGTGATCACAGAAACTGAATCTTCATTACGTCACAAGAGACGCCTGTCATTTTGGGTGGTGTCTCGCCGCTCAACTAATACCTGTGCATGTGTCAGCGATGACAGGTGTGGGATCAGAGTGTCTTCGCTCACGTATAAACCTCTGTTTGGGTGTACACGACAACATTTTTTGTAATTCGTGCAAAACTTCAGATTCCAGCTCCTTGCTTTCTCACCTACAAACTTTCAAACGTATACAAATGGTTCCACGAAGCGAGACATTTAAGATGGCGTTTGAGATTTTGTAGAGAGGCGTATTATTAATAATGGAAGACATATTTTCTATGCGATTTTCTATGCGCGGGACATGATTATAAAATATCGTAACGCTTCTAAAATGCTTTGCTGCTTGCGGTAAATCTCGATGAGGGCATAGGCTAATGCTATTTATTTATGAACTGTGTTACATCAAGGTAGCGCTGAAAACATAAAACATAACATATAATCATACTCAATGTATGACTACTAATAATAAGAATAACAACGTGAATACATACGCAACAATATATTCCAGTCAATTGAAAATATTTGCACCATTTATTGGGTCATATTGGGACATTATAGAAAGGATATATATATATATATATATATATATATATATATATATATATATATATATATATATATATATATATATATATATATATATATATATATATATCCTTTCCATTATGCAACAAAAAGCTGGGGGAAAGCTGAAGGACACTCTGTTAATAGGACCCAATAAATATTTTTAATTAATTCAATATATTGTTGTAGTTTCCTTTACCAAGCATGCAAGAGAAAACAGAGATGTAGCATTGGTTGATACGATTGCATTATGCTCATGTAACACACACATTTTCATTTCACTTTAATGGATTACTGCCATCTCATCATCATTATGACAAGTTTTATTTGTAGGCTACAACACTTATTATGAATAGACTCAGTAGGAGAGGGTTTTGAGAATACATTGGCAATACAGCAGTAATTTTCAAAAACTGAATTTTACAGTCAAAAATCAAGTGGTAGTGTTTTGCTCATTTCAGTTTATCACTGCTTTGAAGAGTGATGACACATATTTATTGACCAGGACATGTCTGAAGCTGAATCTAATTAGCAACTAAATTTGGGCAATTGGTTGATTGAGTAACTAAGGGGGCAATTACTATTTCACAGGGGTAATATGGGTGTTTGATAACTTCTTTCATTAAATAAACGAAATAATCGTTTTTAAAATGTGTTTTGTGTTTACTCCGATTCCCTTTGTCTGATGTTGAAATTTGTCTCAAGATCTGAAACAATTCAGTATGGCAAGTATGCAGTAATAGAGGAAATCAGGAAGGGGGCGAATATTTTTTCACGGCACTGCAGATAAATTACAAGTAGGCTTATACCCAGGGTAGGGGTGCTGCCAGGAGTTTGGGACCCATGAAAATGATCTGACAATGGGCCCCACCACTCCACCCCTACACAATTAGAGTACATGTGGGGGCGGGCAGTCAGTCAGGGCCCCCAAGAACAGTCCTAATCAACAATAAATAAATAAATAAATAAATAAACCCACGAACTGTAACTTATCAAATGGCTGACCTGCCCACCAAATAGCCATTGCATTAGAACTAGTCCGTTTGCGTTCACGCCCTGGCAGTTACTGTTTTTGAAATCAAAGGAATCTGGGTCGGTGAGTGCAGATCCGGGGAGGTGAGCGCTCACGTGACACACGGAAAAACAGGTGTAGTGCACGAGGAAAGTGTTGGAGCATGGGGGCTTAGCTGAGATGGCAATGCGTACAGTGCCGATTTTCACCGATTGTTATTGTTTTTAGTGTTTTGTTTTTTAAAAATAATACAGCTTAGGTGTCACGGGACGTGAACGCGAGTCGGTTATGAAACTGTAGCTTAATGTGTTTTTAATGGGATTTACATTTTTTTGGTAGAAACTATTACTTTAAAAACGTTAAAATACAACATTGTGTACGCATAATGTGTCAAAAAGGCTATATTTTATAGTCGCATGAATGTGTTCCGTCGTCGGTTGCATTATTAATGACGCGTGTGTAAACTGGAATTACAAGTTTCGCGCTCTTGTTTAATCGTTACTGCCAAGAGAAACGGCTGGGCTGGGTTGCGTTTTGCGCAATAAAGGAAAAGAAGTAAACCAGAAACTAATCGAACTATTGGACAGCTGAAGCAGAAGTTCGACTGTCCAGTAACGGACGACCTGTCCCGACTTCGCGCGATCGGCGGCGTCAAGCTCGCCTGCTGGATATATTATTCCTCCAAGCGAAGTTGAGATCGCACTGAACAGGACCGAGCCTGGAAAACCTATACAGTAGCACCGAGTACACCTGAGCTGCGCTAAGCTGTGACGAGTTGTGCCGGACTGGAGCTCGCGGGCCGGCGAGGCATGGCGAGTCGCATATGGGGAACGGGGCTTTTGCTTCTAACTATCCGGTGTTTCGGTAAGAACCTGGGGGGCCACGGCTACGGGTCGGGCACGGAGATTTTGTATTGCTGTGTGGTGTGTGTGTGTGTGTGTGTGTCGGGAGTGGGCGGACATTTAATTCGAAGGTCAATTTCTTAGCATTGCTAAACCATAAAAACCTCAGTTGCTACCGTTCCAACTAAAAGAACCATTAAAATGTAATTGTTCACAGTTAGAGCTGCACTCTAGGGAGGAATGTAAATGTGATATCAGTTGTTACAGAAGACGGTCTCAAGGTGTGTTTTTGTTCACTTTGTTTAACAAAAAAAAAGAAAAAAAAAAAAAAAAAACCAGTTGCTCCTGTTTGCCGTGCGCGAGACACGCAGTAGACGGACACGGTGAGCCACAGACACACGACGCAGCCGGGACAGACTACTAGAGGAAGCAAAGACGCTGAAAAAATGCAGTACAGACGCCCGGGGCATAGTTCAGACAGTCATACTGTGTCGTTCAGACCCCAACGGGGGGGGGGGGAAAATACAGGCCCTGACGTCTCTGTGCATTAAATGGCTGTGAAAAATTATACAAATTCGGAATTTGGCAATGTAACACGGATGAGCTATTTGCAAACTTAAATTCAGTTCTGATATTAAACTTCATCTCTCAGTCAACAGAAAAATCACCATAACCAGCAACATCTCTTAGTTGTTGCTTGTGTTTATTGCAGATCATTCTAAGCTGAAAGCAGCATGATTAATTCCTGTAACTTGGAGATGTTTACTGTGTTGCTGGGCAATATAATACAATTCCCATCATTCATAATACCGACATCTCACAGACATTACAGGCAATGACTTCGCAATGAACTATGGGAGATTGAAGCAAGGAAACATTTTATTTTCCTTTCCTTTTATTTACCCAAATAGTTGGAAAATATGCAGGTGTTTATGTACTTTTATGCACCTGCCCAGAGACTGAGGATGACAATTAGCTGTTTAGCTATATATCTGTGTAGTGCATCGGATTTCAAGCTTGAAGTCAATGTTTATTATACGTGGTCACTCTTAAATAAATAAAAATAAATAAATTTAAAATAAAAAAATAAAAATAAACCTTTTAGTGGCTATGCACACACTATTTTAAGATACGATTTAAAAGATAGAAATACTATTGAGACACAATAATGTTTTATTCTTTTATGTTGACCTGTACCTATTTTGATTAATTTTTAAATCATCAAGATAACGACACATAGCTGAGAGAGTTGAATGCTGATGAATTCAGAAGCTGAGTTTTTCCTAATTATGTCATCAGGCTTAATTTTGATTTCTAGGGCAGCCATCTTATAAAGCAGAGCATTGCACTTTGTGCTCTCAGTGTCTGTCCACACAGGTAGTTTATTATCACGTGTCACCCTCTCTCACAGTTAATATTAAACTCTCAGGGCCAATGCACTGCAGTCGAGTTCCTGCACAGTATCTTATAAAGGGGGGTCATTGTTTTTAATCCCTTAAACTGAACCCTTGGCTAGGAGCCAGGCCTGGTTATTATAGTCCTTCAGCTGATGTGAGAGCAGTGGCCACACAGCTGCTACACTTAGAGGAGTGTGTCCAAGACGGCTGGCAGGTGTGTGCGTGTGTGTGCGTGTGTGAGTGAATGAGTGTGTGTGTGTGTGTGAGTGAATGATTATGTGTGTGTGTGTGTGTGCTTGCGTGAGTGACTGAGTGAGTGAGTGAGTTAGTGAGTGAGTGAGTGCGTGAGTGTGTGTGTGTGTCCGTGCTTGCATGGGTGACTGAGTGAGTGTGTGTCTGAGCGGTAAAAAATTGAAAATTGACGGAAATGAAGCAGAAAAACAAGTACAACAGCATACCCCTCACTCTGAATCAAGACCTGTTTCTCTCAGGTGTGTGTGTATGTGAGTGTTTGTGCAATGTAGTGTGTGTGTGTGTGTGTGTGTGTGGGGGGGGGGGTGTTAATGTGTATATGTCTGTGTGTCATTTTCCTATGTTTTCTATGAGGTATGGAAAATGATAATTTTCACCGTTATAAGTCAACTGCCAGGTCCCAGTCTTTACAGTACTGTTCTAGCAGAGGCTGGTTATTTGTGTGACTTCAGAACCAGGGGATAATTCACGATGCAGAAGTGGCTAATTTTTGGGCTTTCCAGTTTCATGGACATATGAACAGCTAGTTGGGTGTTACGACACTCTAAATTGCCCATGGGTATGAGTGTGAGAGTGAACTGTGAGTGAATGGTGTGTGGGTCCTGCAATAGACTGGCGGCCTGTCCAGGGTGTATTCCTGCCTCTCGCACAATGCACACTGGGATGGGCTCCAGCATCCCCCACAACCCTGCCCAGGATAAGCGGGTATAGATAATGGATGGATGGATGGATAGTCGGGCTTTATTCTTTGGCAACACATCTAGGATTTAAATCAAACAATAGGCAGTCAAATGTTGTGCCGTCATGTTTATGAGTGATGTTCTACATCATGAAAAATGAACTGTGCTCATTACTGTTCATTTAAATGCAGCTCATATGGTATAGGCACATAGTATTCTAACACAGTACCACTAAGAGTGCAGGTAGGATAGGACAGTTTAAAAAAAAATTTTTTTAAACATAATGCTACAACCTTTTATTTTCAACCTTCATCTCACCAGGTAGGTCAACTGAGTACTTGGTTCTTTGCTGTAACAACCTTGGTAACAGATGTGAGTAGGAAGACAAGCGATTGTGTAACCAATCTGATGACAGAGGGGTGATTAACTGGCCGGATGTAAACAGTCAGTTTTGTGGGAATTTGGATCTTTCCGGAAAAAGTGCCGTGGGATCTTGAATCACCGCGGTGAGTCAGGACCTAATGTCTCATCTGATGGACAGCACCTCCTGTAGCACTGTGTTCCCATGGTTGTGCTGGGTCACACCTGCTTAGCTTCAGCAGTTAGCCATGAGAAGGGTACAGGGTGGCATGGCTGCTTAGCTTCAGCTGTTAGCCACGAGAAGGGTACAGGGTGGCATGGCTGCTTAGCTTCAGCTGTTAGCCACGAGAAGGGTACAGGGGTGGCATCAGGCTGCTTAGGTTAGTTCAGCTTAGCTTCAGCAGTTAGCCATGAGAAGGGTACAGGGTGGTGTGGCTGCTTAGCTTGCTTAGGGTGGCATAGCTGCTTAGCTTCAGCACAGGGTGGTGTGGCTGCTTAGCTTCAGCACTTTGACATGAGAGGGGTACAGGTTGTTGTGGCTGCTTAGCTTCAGCAGTTTGACATGAGAGGGGTACAGGGTGGTGTGGCTGCTTAGCTTCAGCAGTTAGCCATGAGTAGGGTACAGGGTGGCATGGCTGATTAGCTTCAGCAGTTAGCCGTGAGAAGGGTACAGGGTGGTATGGCTGCTTTGCTTCAGCGAACTGAATAGATACAAAAATATATTCCCATCCTCAGGGAAGCTACTGCATAATTAATTGCACTTGTTGTAGTAGCAGATGGGAGACCTCTATTGTGACACCATAGTTTTTTTTGTACACATAAGTGTGAATATAGTTTTTAGTCACGCAGTGGCATTAACTATTGTCTATATTAAATTATAATCATGCGGACTTTGCCTGTGTTGCCTAGATGAATAGCTCATTACTGAGCAAGATGTTATCATGCGTCTCCTTACTTGACTTTTATAATATTAGTTCTTGTTAAACATGTATCTTTTTTGTATGACTGCTATGGTAATGCAAGCAAATTGCTGGCAATGAAAACCTATCTGTCCACCCCTCCCCCCTCCTCAGTGCTGAGTGTGAGGGGGGAGTTTTTGGAACCCCCTCCCTCCTTCTCCCTGCGCTCCATCGCTGAGGAGCAGACCCGGCTGCCCTGTCGCTTCCGGGTCCAGGATGAGCAGGTGGTGCAGGTGACCTGGTTCAGGGAGCGGCCCGATGGAACCAAGGAGCAGCTCATCACCGCCCATCATGTACAGGGCCAGCCAGGTACGCCTTAACGCGGTTACCACACACACAGGTACGCCTTAACACGGTTACCTCATGCACAGGTAGGCCTCAACACGGTTACCTCACACACAGGTACACCTTAACACGGTTACCTCACACACAGGTACGCCTTAACACGGTTACCTCACACACAGGTATGCCTTAATACAGGTACCTCACACACAGGTACACCTTGGCACGTTAACCTCACACAACGGTAGGCCTTAACACAGTTACCACACACACCGGTAAGCCTTAACACGGTTACCTCACGCACAGGTACACCTTAGCACGTTAACCTCACACACCGGTAGGCCTTAACACAGTTACCACACACACCGGTAGGCCTTAACACGGTTACCTCACGCACAGGTACGCCTTAACACGGTTACCTCATGCACAGGTACACCTTAGCATGGTTACCTCACGCACAGGTACACCTTAACACGGTTAGCTCACACACAGGTGCACCTTAACATAGTTACCTCACACACAGGTACACCTTAACACGGTTACCTCACACACAGGTATGCCTTAATACAGGTACCTCACACACAAGTGCACCTTAGTACGGTTACCTCACACACCTTAACACGGCCAGGTAGGCCTTAACACGGTTACCTCACACACCGGTAGGCCTTAACACAGTTACCACACACACCGGTAGGCCTTAACACGGTTACCTCACACACAGGTACGCCTTAACACGTTAACCTCACACACCGGTAGGCCTTACACGGTTACCTCACGCACAGGTACACCTTAACACGGTTAGCTCACACACAGGTATACCTTAACACGGTTACCTCACACACAGGTATGCCTTAATACAGGTACCTCACACACAGGTACACCTTAGCACGTTAACCTCACACACCGGTAGGCCTTAACACGGTTACCACACACACAGGTATGCCTTAATACAGGTACCTCACACAAAGTACACCTTAGTACGGTTACCTCACACACCTTAACACGGCCAGGTAGGCCTTAACACGGTTACCTCACACACAGGTACACCTTAGCATTGTTACCTCACACACAGGTACGCCTTAACACTTACCTCACACGCAGGTACGCCTTAACACTCTTACATCACAAACAGGTACACCTTAGTACGGTTTCCTTACACACAGGTACACCTTAACACGGTTACCTCAGAGTTACACAGGTACCAAACACACGTTACTCTTATGCAGGCACCTCACACACAGGTACGTCACACACCTTACTAAGAGTTACACAGGTACGTCACACACAGGTAACTCACGCACCACACGGAGAGCCACACAGGTACAGCTCACACCCTCACCTCACAGACTGCCAGTACTAATGACTCAGAGCCTGCTAAGAGGAGTTCAGTAGGGTGTAGACTGAGTGCTAATCGGTAGGGGGCACTGTCCTGTCTCTCAGGGTTTGGGAAGTTTGCTGACCACCTGCATTTCGAGAGCAGCGACCCCATGGCGGACTCCACGCTGATCATCCGGAGCACGGAGGTGTCGGACGAGGGGATTTACACGTGCCATATCTCCACCTTCCCCTCCGGAAACTTTGAGAGACAGCTGTCACTCACCGTCTGGAGTAAGCCTTTCTGCCCTGATCCACCGCACTGCTATGTCTGCCCTCCGTCATCATCGCAAGACATTAACAATCAACCTTCATCATCACAGACCATCACAGACATTAACAATCAACCATCGTCATCACAGACCATCACAGACATTAACAATCAACCATCATCATCACAGACCATCACAGACACTAACAATCAACCATCATCATCACAGACCATCACAGACATTAACAATCAACCATCATCATCACAGACCATCACAGACATTAGCAATCAACCATAGTCATCACAGACCATCACAGACATTAACAATCAACCGTCGTCATCGCAAGACATTATCAATCAACTATTGTCATCACAGACCATCACAGACATTAACAATCAACCATCGTCATCGCAAGACATTAACAATCAATTGCTGACTCCCGTCCCCCTTTTTGTTTGACAGCCACGCCCATCTCCTCGCTGGATCCGGTGGAGATGGTGGAGGGGGAGTCCTTCCGCGTGGCCGCCACCTGCCGCTCGGTGGCCCGCCCCCCGCCCCGCCTCTCCTGGGACACCGAGCTGCCCGGCCAATCGCAGAACCGCAGCTCAGAGAGCGGGGCCGTCACCACCCACTTCTCCCTGCACCCCTTGCGCAGCATGAACGGCCGGTCGCTGGACTGCCTGGTGTGGCACCCCTCCCTGGACAAACCCCGCAGGATCACCAACCGCCTGGTGGTGCTCTGTGAGTTCGCCCCACGCCCGCATTCAACAGTCTGTCCGCCGCTTAATGCAGCCTCACTGTGAGTTTGTGCTCCTTTTAACACGGTTTTACTGTGAGTTTGTGCTGCTTTTAACACGGTTTCACTGTGAGTTTGTGCTGTTTTTAACACGGTTTTACTGTGAGTTTGTGCTGCTTTTAACACGGTTTTACTGTGAGTTTGTGCTCCTTTTAACACGGTTTTACTGTGAGTTTGTGCTGCTTTTAACACGGTTTTACTGTGAGTTTGTGCTGCTTTTAACACGGTTTTACTGTGAGTTTGTGCTCCTTTTAACACGGTTTTACTGTGAGTTTGTGCTGCTTTTAACACGGTTTTAATGTGAGTTTGTGCTGCTTTTAACACGGTTTCACTGTGAGTTTGTGCTGCTTTTAACACGGTTTCACTGTGAGTTTGTGCTGCTTTTAAGGGTTTCACTGTGAGTTTGTGCTGATTGCTGCTTTTAATATGGCTTCTTTGCGAGTTTATCCTGCGTTCAACGCGGTTTCACTCTTGAGTATATACTGCAGGTATATGAGGTTGTGCAGGTTGTGCAGGTTCTATGAGGTGTGCAGCTTAACACATTTTCTGCATTGTTTATCAGTGTCACTGTAAGGTAACCCTGCAATTAACACAATCACACCGTGAGTTAACACTCATTTTTTACCTTCAAGACATTTCCAGGACTTTTTGTATGAGCAATACCTGTGATATATACAGAGGGGGGAGACTGGGGGGGGGGGGGGGGTATAGAATGTGCTGGTCGTTGACCATGGCACCTCTGGCTTTGGCCTGCAACATTACACCAGGAACAGGACAAATAATAGTTTTTTTTCAGGATGTTTAGGCAATTTTTCAAAGTTTTCCATGACTTTTCCATAACCGGAAAACAGCGTCAAAAAATTCCAGGTTTTCCCGCGACGCTGTGAGCCCTGCTGTGACATTCCGTTTTGACAGCTTCCTGTTGTGCGTGCGTTTAACAGATCCCCCGAACCCCACAGTCAGAGGGAATGATGGTACCTGGGTGGTGGGGCTGCAGGGAGCTTCACTCCGGTGTGACAGCGGAGGGAACCCCCAACCACACAGCTTCACCTGGTCCAGGTATCACCCGCCGCCATTTTACTCCATACCCGAAACACTGGGCTGCACCTCTGTGTGTGTGTGTGTGTGTGTGTGTGTGTGTGCGTTTGAGTGCCTTGGCTAACTCTGGTAGGATAAGTCAAATGGTATCATTTATGTTAAACATTGTACATGATCCCTGACAAATAAATAAATACGTGAATTTTGTGTGTGTGTGTGTGTGTGCGTTTGAGTGCCTTGGCTAACTCTGGTAGGATAAGTCAAATGGTATCATTTATGTTAAACATTGTACATGATCACTGACAAATAAATAAATTCATTTATGTGTGTGTGTGTGTGTGTGTGTGTGTGCGTGCACACGTGAATTTCTGTACATGTACGTGTTTATGAATATGTGTGACTGTATATGTGTGTGTGTGCCTGTTTAAAACATTTCGTTTGCATTTAAGAATTGAACAGACACTCCGATCCAGAATGACTTGCATAATCAGGTGTGTTATTATTAAGGAGCAAATAGGTTAGAGGATAGTTTTAGACTTAGCACAAGGTGGGCTCATAAAAAAACCGATCCAAAATGTTAATCAGCATTGGCTGAGCCCAGGTTTAGTTTACATAAGCTGTGTTTTCCGCCTCTGGTGGAAGACAGGATGTGGCTCTGCTGTCCTGACTGCAGGGGGGGGGAGCATCCCACCACTGGGGGGTCAGAATAGAGAACAGATGTGATGGGGAGGGGGGGGGGGGGGGGGGCAATAAGGAAGGGGCTGTGAAGTAACCAATGGATGTTGAGTGGAGTGCTCTAACAGGAATGCCAGGTTTCGTAGTGCGTGTGTGTGCGTGCAGGCGTGTGTGTGAGCATGCTTGCTTGCATCATGTGTGGGTGTGCGTGTGCATGCGTGCAGGCATGTGTGGGTCAGTGTGCTTGCGTGTGTGTGTGCATGCGTGCAGGTGTGTGTGGGCGGGTGTGTGTGTGCAGGCGTGTGTGGGTGAGTGTGTGTTTGTGCGTGTGCATGCGTGCAGGCGTGTGTGTGTGCGTGTGCATGCATGCAGGCGTGTGTGTGTGCGTGTGCATGCATGCAGGCATGTGTGTGTGCGTGTGCATGTGTGCAGGCGTGTGTGTGTGTGCATGTGCATCCATGCAGGCGCGTGTGTGTGTGTGCATGCGTGCAGGCGTGTGTGTGTGCGTGTGCATGCATGCAGGCGTGTGTGCAGGCATGTGTGTGTGCGTGCGCGCAGGCGTGTGTGCATGTGCATGCCAGCATGTTTGAGTAAAGCAGCAGTAAAACTGAACCCTGAAATGTACAGGGGAAGAGCTCCAGGCCAGGTCATTTGCATGTCAAACCCCGCCTCCTTCTCATTTGCATATCACCATCTGGAACACGCAGTTCACACGCATTGAAAGCTCAGAGCTGCTTCTGGCGTCCACGGGAGGGGCACAGAGATGCAGTCAGACTTGCGTATGTTAATGTGTGTAGTGCTCTGTGGGTTTTAATGGGTTCTATAGAAGGGCGGAGCCTAATGTAACTGTTCTCTATAGAAGGGGCGTGGCTTAATGCCACTGTTCTCCATAGAAAGGACACGGCCTAATGTTACTGTGCTCTATAGAAGGGCAGGGCCCAATGTTACCGTGCTCATAGAAGGAGTGGGGCCTAATGTAACTATGCTTTATAGAAGGGCAGAGCCTAATGTAATTGTGGTCAATGGAAGGGCAGGGCCTAATGTCACTGTTCTCTATAGAAGGGGTGTGGCCTAATGTAACTGAGGTCAATAGAAGGACGGGGCCTAACGTCACTGTTCTTTATAGAAGGGGTGCGGCCTAATGTTACTATGCTTTATAGAAGGGGTGCCGCCTAATGTTACTGTGCTCTACAGAAGGGGTGCGGCCTAATGTCACTGTGCTCTACAGAAGGGGTGCTGCCTAATGTTACTGTGCTCTACAGAAGGGGTGCTGCCTAATGTTACTGTGCTCTACAGAAGGGTGTGGCCTAATGTCACTGCTCTATAGTAGGATCAGGGCCTAATGTCACTGTTCTTTATAGAAGGGTCGTGGCCTAATGTCACTGTGCTCTGTAGAAGGCGGGGCCTAATGTCACTGTTCTTTACAGGAGGGGCGCGGCCTTGCCTGAAGACGTGATCGTGGAGGGCGGGAATCTGCGGTTCGGCCGACCCCTCGCCCTGACTGACGGGGGAGTGTACGAGTGCGAGGCCAGGAACAGCGTGGGCGCAGTGAAGGCCGATACCGAAATCCTGTTAGGTAAGGGGGGGGGGGGGGGGGGCGCCAAAAACTCCTCCCCATTGACAGTCATTTCTCTAAACCCTGTTCTTCTGTGTGTGTGGGGGGGGGGGGGGCATCGTAACAACGCAGTGTGAACAGGTGGACAGACATTCCGCTGAAGTTGCTGTCGCTAAGAGTGAACCTGGTCTGGTTTCCTAGGTGAGAAAACGGCATTGCTGACATGGCTGTCTGTGTGTGTTTGTGTGCGTGTGTGTGTGCGTGTGCGTGTCTGTGTGTGTGTGTGTGCGTGTGCGCCTCTCTCATACAGAGGGCGGACAACGGCAGGAGGCCTCTGTCAATAACCTGTG